>ML211409.1:0-29122 GCA_004369055.1 Polyporus arcularius HHB13444
GTTCGTTCTCCTCACATAGAGTGTCATCATCCTCGAGAGAGTTCAGCTCTCATGCTTAGAGGTTGCGGTGGATCCCATACCTCGCCCTCTCGCCCGTTCAACGCCATACTCGGTGATTACACGCCTTAACATAGTGTTTATGCCCACCTCCAATTGCCCGAATTTAGGAGGTCGCGTTCCCAAGATACAGCACCTCGTCCTCGAGGAGGCGCAGCGATTGTACTCGCATCCTGCGACCGCCGCCATACCTCGCCCTCTCGCCCGTTCGACGCCATACTTGGTGAGTACACGCTTGACCACGGTGCCTGTGCCCACTTCTAATCGCGCAAATTTAGGAGGTCGCGTTCCCAAGATACAGCACCTCGTCCTCGAGGAGGCGCAGCGCTTGTACTCGCATCCTGCGACCGCCGCCATACCTCGCTTTCTCGCCCGTTCGACGCCATACTTGGTGAGTACACGCTTGACCACCTTTCAATCCGTCGACATCGCACCCATCCCTGGGCAATTAGAACTGGTTCAGGCAACTATCCTTGTCCGACCGTGCTACCACGAGGCCATTGCCGCGGTTCTCGCGCAACAGTACTGGCATAAATCACCGGCCAGCCGGGTACAGGTACTAACGCACCCCTATCCGTGTCACTTGCAATCTCACATCCGAGTATCGTCTGCAGGGAAAACCCTGTTCATCTGGTATTTGCTTGTGTGTCTGCTGGGCAAGAACCACGTCGTTCTCCTCAACGTGGAAGCCCGGCGTCCCATCCTTTTCTACCGCGGTCGAGTATACACCGCCCAATCGTCCGAACACCTTCCGCAATCCCCCACAGCATTCGTATGGTCTCTTCCGGATCCATTCACGACCCCTCCACCCGGTTCGACCGCACCTATGATGTTCCCAGTCCAGGCGGCATCTCCGGATGCAGGTCTATACAGCGAGTGGCGGACGGCACGCGAACCTCTTCTCACTGCTATTCCGTTGTGGAGTCGCGAGGAGCTCATGGAAGGGTACAATTGTATGCGGCACCACTTGCCTTTCTGTCTAACGAAGCTCCCATCTGGTAGGATAAAGCTGCGCGCGGCCTTCCCGAGGTTCGAGCGGGACTTGCAAGTGCTCACGGAGAAATGCGGCAAGATACCATCCTGGCGCGAGTTTTCGTATGCGGGCGTTCGCGAACTACTCGAGGAGCACATCGCAAGAATTGAAAACTTCTGGTCAATCCAGGCCCTCGGCCGCTGGCGCACTGGACACTCTCATCGACGCTCTCATCCATCACTTCGGATTCGTCGCCAGAGACGTATGCTACGGTATGTTCGACTTCAGCACGGTTGAGGATATGCACCTACAAGGAACACCGTTCCGGTGCGACACGCTCACCGATGGCCGGGATCGATATCTGTGCAGCAAGTCCGATCTCGTGTTCTGCATCGTACCCCGGAGCAAGATCGAAGAGTCGTTGCGATGGGAGCTCGAATTCAAGTCTCCCGTGATCGCATTGCGCGTTGTTGAGCAACTGGAAGGTCAGGACAAGGCACGCGAGACACTTGCACAGGTCCTGCGTCATCCTGGCGGGAAAGCGCACGCGGTCATCGACCCGGCTTAGTCCGAGCGAACCTCGCGACGTTGGTGCTTATCCTACATATATCCCAGCCGAGGTACGACTTGGTGTGTTTCATTCGAGCCCTCTATCGAGTTTACGCTGCTCTGTGATTCTTTATCGCAACGTTATATACAGCTGTTTGCTAGTTAGTACAGCCGTCGCGTCCGGAATGATGACAATCGTCTGCGTGTTGTCGATGATCATGGCAGGACCCTTGACCGTGTCGCCGACCTTCAGCGAAGTAAGCAAGAAAACCGGCGTATCGTCTACGCGGCCGATGCCATCGAAGTACGTGCTGTACGTCGAGTCGGCCTTGGATTTGTCGACCTCGCGCTTCTCGAGTTTCTCCACCTCCTTGTACACGGACTCCCCGAGCGTGTCGAAGGTCTTGCCGATACCGCGGACCTTCACGTCGTCGACGATGATCGACTTGGTGTCCAGCAGGAAGCCGAACTCGGCCTTGTAGACGCGCTTGAACGCAGCCTCGAAGTCCTCGTTTCCGTCACCGTCCTCGGAGTGGGGAAGAACCATCAGCGCGGTGTCTGTACCCTCGAAGCGCATATTGAGCATCCGCTCGGTGTGCACACGCGAGCCCTCGAAGCCTTGGCGCCTGAGCTCGTCGCGGACCTGTGCGTCGAGCTTGTCCAGTCGTGAGCGGAGCTTCTGGCGGTTGTCAGCGGTGTAGAACGTCGACGAGGGTTCTTGCAGCTCGTAGGCACTAATAGAGGGTGCACGAATGATGACATGTCAGGAAGTGCGGACACGCTTGTACGGGGGGACATATGCGCACCGATCAGCGAGCGCAAGGCCGTACGCGGAAAGAATGGAACTGTAGCTATGGATAAGGATGGTCTTGATGCCCAGCAACTGCGCGATCTCGCATGCGTGCTGACCACCTGCGCCTCCGAAGCTGGCAAGACTGTATGAGGTAACGTCAGCCTCTCAGCAGCAGTGGATCCGACGACTCGCCACCTTACATATGCTTGGATGTCGCGTATCCTCGAGCCTCGGTGAGCGCGCGAATGGGACGGGCCATAGTCTCGTTTGCGACCTTGATGAACCTGGCAAACGTGTTCGTGAACAAAGACAATGTCTTGGAGCGGGAAGCTACGCACCCATATACGATCTCGTCCAAGTCCTTCTTCTGCCCCTCAGGTACGGATGCGTTGATCTCCTCCGCGAGCTTGTCAAAGGCGGAACGAGATGCCTCGATGTCGAGCGGCTCTTTCTCAGTCTTGCCGAAGATCTTAGGGAAGTAGTCGGGCACAAGCCGACCCAGGACGAGGTTGGCGTCGGTAACAGCCAACGGCCCACCCTTGCTGCAGCGCATATATTGTCAGCAGAGTGTACCATATACTGGACAGGGCGAAAGAGCTTACCGATAACATGCCGGACCAGGCTCAGCGCCTGCACTTGCTGGACCAGCGAGAAAGAGGCCGTTTCTGAAGGTGAGACAGGAACCTCCACCGGCGGCGACAGTGTTGATGTCGAGTTGTGGTGACTGGATAGTGACGCCTGCCGTCGTAGTCTCGTACACGACCTCGTATCTGCCCGCGAAGCGTGACACGTCCGTCGAGGTACCACCAACGTCGATACTAGCAGCGAGTCAATGAGCTGATTGCATGTATCACGACGATATATGCGCACCCAATGATCGGGATCTTCTTCTCCTCGTCCCAGCTTGTAAGCGCGTAGCCGACGACTCCACCTGCGGGACCGCTCAGGATGCTCTTCAGGCCGGTGAAGTTGCTCAGGTCAACGAGACCACCATCGCTGCCCATAAATTCCACACGCGGGCTGAGGACCTTGCCGTCCTTGAGCTTGTCGTCGAACCCGGAGAAGAATCCGTCGATGTACTCCCTCAGGATCGGCGTCAGGTACGCATCGGCGGTGGAAGAGACGCCTCGGGGGACCATCTTGATCATGGGTAGCAGTTGCGAGGACGCGGAGACGTGTGAGAAACCGAGCGTTCGCGCAAGCGCAGCGACTTGTAGCTCATGCTCGGGGTACGTATACGAGTGGCAGAAGACAATCGCGATCGAGCGGTAGCCGTCATCGTACAGCTTCTGAAGGTCCTCGCGGACCTTGACCATATCTACGAACGTTATGAGCGAGAATATAGCGTGGAGGGGACTGGTGCATACCGGGTCTGCGCATGATTCTGACTGCCTCTCCTGAGAGACCCTGTGTAATCTCTCCCGGGCCCTCCGCATCGCACTTTCTGTCCCAACCCTTGCCGCGATATCCTCGCTTCACCTTACCATCCTGGTCGAACTGGATGGCATGCTCCTCGGCCTGCGGGTCAGAGGTGTATCCGACGAGAGTCACGCGCTCGTCGACCTCAAGGACGGTCGAGTAGAGCGGCGGCGGGCGACGGATATTGAGGTCGAAGATCTTTGGCCGAGACTGGTTGCCAATGAGGAGCAGGTCCTTGAAGCCACGGGTGATCAGGAGCGCATGTTTGTGGCCTTTGCGTTCAAGTAGTGCGTTTGTTGCGACAGTTGTAGATAATCGGATGTAGTCTGCGAGGACGATGTGAGTAATTTGGCCAGACAGACCATCGTCTCCCCTCGAGACCGCGTTGCTACGCGCATTCATGCAATATTCAGATCCATAGCCTGCGCTACGACGTACCAGCACGGCAACGGCGTCGGCGTATCGGACCTCCAAACGATTTCCGAGTGCTCGTGCTTCACGCTGAAGACTCCTAGCGGGCAAGAGTACTTACTCACCGATCTTATCCGTACTGAGGATGCTCCCGCGGGGGATCTTCTCGCCCGTCACTATCTCCAGCACCCTCCGGATGCCCTCCGTCGGCGCATCGCTGTAGTTTCCCGGATCCTGAGAGACTGCATGACCCTCGCGTTGGCATCAAGCAAGTCGGCGCTGGATAGCAATAGTGCTCACGCAGCTTCACAACGATCTCCTTCCGCTCCTGAGGGTTCTCCGGGTCTGGGAACGATGCATGTACATCGCAGAACGTCCCGCCTCTGTCGGCGCAGATCCTGATGGACCGGTCGGGAATGGTCTTCGCAGGCATCGTCGACAGAGCAGAGTAAGCCGTGCTATGATCATGATAACGGTGCTGGTGTTGGATCACTGGCTGGACGCCCTCACATGCTGGGTGGTGTGTCCGCGGACCGTCCGACGGGACGCCGTGGTCATGGTTGGTGAACAGTGCATGCGCGCACTATTGCGACATCCGATACCACGCCGATACATAAGTAGCAGGCGAGTTTACGTACTTTGCAATAGGCAGACCGCCGGGCGCGTCGTCGAATACACCAGTCTCTTCCAAGAACCATCCCGGGGATTGGACATGAATTCGTAAAAGTATGATGACAGGGAATGTGAGGTATGCAGACTAGGGTAACTTCGGTAATGCCAATCAGGAGTATCGTGGAGGATGTGCGTTGTCATGCGCAGCGACGACAGCGGAGGGGCGAGAGGGATAACGTGCAGAAAACACTGAAAGCGACCAATATAAAGTGTATACGATGTAGACCTTTTCGGGTTATCTGAGCAAGGACAGCGTGCGGGACAGCTTGGGCGCGATACGCTTATTCCTCCTCCACCGGGACTTCCTCCTCGTACTCGCCCTCCTCCTCGACGCTGCACATCAAAGTCAGATGGCCGTTGGAGACGATGATTAACGAGCATCACGTACGTGGCATCCTGGTACTGCTGGTACTCTGCGACAAGATCCTGCATGTTGGACTCCGCCTCCGTGAACTCCATCTCGTCCATACCCTCCTGCGTGTACCAATGCAAGAAGGCCTTGCGCCTGAACATGGCCGTGAACTGGTCGCTGACACGCTTGAAGAGCTCCTGGATGGCGGTTGAGTTGCCGAGGAACGTGACCGCCATCTTGAGACCGCGAGGAGCGATGTCACACTGCGCAGTGAGGACGTTGTTGGGGATCCACTCGACGAAGTATGCGGAGTTCTTGCTTTGGACGTTCTGCATCTGCTCCTCGACCTCCTTCATCGAGACCTTGCCACGGAAGACAGCCGCGACGGTGAGGTAGCGACCGTGCCTGGGGTCGGAAGCCGCCATCATGTTCTTGGCGTCGAACATCTGCTGCGTGAGCTCGGGAACGGTGACGGCACGGTACTGCTGGCTTCCCCGGGCAGTGAGCGGGGCGAAACCGGTCATGAAGAAGTGCAGACGGGGGAAAGGAACTGTTGCCTATGATCAGCAAGTCAAGACCATGCATATATGCGCGCCAAAAACATACCCATGTTGACAGCCAACTTCCTGAGATCGGAGTTGAGCTGGCCGGGGAAGCGCAAGCAGGTCGTGATACCGGACATAACGATCGAGACGAGGTGGTTCAGGTCACCGTATGTTGGCGTGGTGAGCTTGAGCGTCCTGAAGCAGATGTCGTAGAGCGCCTCGTTGTCGATACAGAAGGTCTGGTCGGAGTTCTCGACCAGCTGGTGGACGGAGAGGGTCGCATTGTAGGGCTCGACGACGGTGTCGGAGACCTTCGGCGAGGGAACAACGGAGAAAGTAGCCATCATACGATCCGGGTATTCTTCCCTGATCTTCGAGATCAGGAGGGTACCCATGCCTGCACCGGTACCACCACCGAGCGAGTGGGTGATTTGGAAGCCTGCAGACGGGGAAGTTGAGCGGATGTCACGGTGTGATGACGCGTGACGAGAGTCGTCACGTTAACGCGCACCTTGCAGACAGTCCGTGCCCTCAGCCTCCTTGCGAACAACATCGAGAACAGAGTCAACGAGCTCAGCGCCCTCCGTGTAGTGACCCTTCGCCCAGTTGTTACCAGCACCACTCTGACCGAAGACGAAGTTGTCGGGACGGAAGAGATTGCCGAGGGGGCCAGAGCGGACGGAGTCCATGGTGCCGGGCTCCAGATCAACGAGAACAGCACGGGGAACGTACTTGTTCGCGCCGACCTCGTTGTAGTACACGTTGATCCGCTCGAGTTGGAGGTCGTTGTTGCCCTTGTACAATCCATCCGCCTCAATGCCGTGCTCATCAGAGACGACCTCCCAGAACTTGGCACCTGTGATGTGTTAGCGCTTCGGTGCGCATATCGCGAGCAATCAACGCCTCTCACCAATCTGGTTGCCGCACTGTTCGACCATAACCGTTCAGCCTGCTGATACCCTCAAAAGACGCGTCGTGCTCACCTGGCCAGTCTGAAGATGGACGATTTCACGCATTCTGCGATGTCAACGTCAGCGCGACTGCTCAAGAAAAGTTCGAGAACCCCGCGTCGTTGCCCTTCGAGCGTTGTAACGCGCGACTCCGCGGTTCATCGTGACGTATGAGCATGAGACACACGTACATGAGGGATTAGAAAGGGACTGAGGGAGGATGAGGTCGTCAGTGGGATGAGGGTACCGGGGGGACAAGGTCAAAATGGAAACGCTGTTGAGGTCTAGGGCTATATTCTGTCGGAGATCGAATCGCTAAACAAAACGTGGTTTCCGCCACCCCCGCCTCGCACTGAAGCACCTCGCTTCGCTATGTATCTCTTGGTTCCAGACTCTTGCAGAGTCGTGGCTTCCCGAACATACTCAGGACACAGGAGTACATTCGCTTGTAAGGCCGAGAAACGTGAATTGAACCGTCTAAGAGGGCTGCGTCGCTAGCCGCTGTATCGCGGAGTCCAGCACACAGGCGCCCACATAATGTCGCACGATTCCGGCGCGTGCTGCTTTACTCGAAGACCTCGGATATGAAGTTGAGGATGTCTCGAGCTCGAATGGGAGAGAGATACTGGAGAAATTCGACTATGGTTGCAGGCTAATATATGTATGAGTACGAGGTTGCACGATATTCATCCGGCCACCCTCCTCCGCGCTCCCATGCGTCGAAGACGTAGCGATGTAAGGAGCATATACAAAACCGCAGAGTGACAACTAACTGGTACAATACTCCGGTATAGCGGTATGTCAAGATCTTCACTTTCCGAGTCATGCCGATGCCATCGCATGAACGGTCGATCGGAGTCAGAGAGGCAAGAAGGGTATGTATGCGCGATGCAAAGAGGGGAAGAGGTCGTGGAACACCAGGAAAAGGAGCGCAGACGGGAAGCAATGGAAGGAGAAGTCAATAAAAAGACCAAAGGTTGTACTAGATGGAAAAGAATGGCTGATCGCTGCTCTGCTGCTGCTGCTGCTGTTGCTGCGCGAAGGGATTGTGGTTACCGCGCTGCGAACCCGTCGGTTCGTTGATGAGTCTCGAGGCTTGCTGCCCGTATCTGAAAGGTATACCGAGCTTAGTGCGGCCCGACAAACACAATCTTAAAAGCACGCACCGGAGGTTGCCCCAGTTTCCGAACGTGTCGATGCCATCTTCGCGGTTTGCAAGCAGGTTGGCGAGATGTGCATGCTCGTCGTCCGCGCGCGTCTTCACAGCAGGCACGGAATTTGCGCGCGGAGCCTCAGGAGGCGCGGACTGCGAGACCGGAGGCGGGGCAGTCGACGTCGGACCCTGCCCATAAGTGCCTTGCAAGTTGAACGAGACCGGACTTGTTGTCTGCGGCCCGGGAGAGGACAATTGCGTGGGTAAAGAAGGTGTCGACATAGCCAGCGACGGTGCGAACGGATTGTTCGAGCTACCCAGTGTCAGACGTTGCTATGCAGAGCCCGATGATATGTACTCACCCGAACCCAGTGGCTTGAGGGACAAGTGGTTGCTGAGGCATAAGGAACTGTTGTTGTTGTTGTTGCTGCTGCTGCTGAAGTTGGAGGAGTTGCTGTTGGCGCATCCATTCTTCCTGCTGCTGCTGCTGTTGCTGCTGCTGCGCTTGCAGTTGTTGCTGCATCTGCCACTCTTGTTGCTGACGCATATATTCCGCCTGTATGCGCGTGAGATGGCGCATGGACGCGTGAAGAATCGCGACGAACCTGCATGGCCTCCTGCTGAGCCTGCTGTTGATAGGGGTTGAAAGAGGTAAACTGCTGAGGAACCGCTGTGAATTGAGGCTGCAGGAACTGAGGCTGTCCCTGAAATGAGGTGTCGACAAGCGGGAACGGGTTCGTGCCTGTGGGTTGCCTGTATCGAAACACGTCAGTCCCAATTCTGGTGCACCACCACATAGTCGTATGTGACTCGGAGTGGCGGCTCATTAACGGGGTACATACGGTTGCTGTGCATCGTCGAACAATGCAGACTGGTTTGCATCCTGGACGGCCTTAGCCCGCTTGGCCTCCTCCTCCTCACTGAGTCGGATAGCCTGCTGGATGTCGCGTTCCTCTGCCGTCATCCTCAGCCTCGCTTGCTCCTCCTCCGCCGTTCTCTTACTCTCCTCAAGAGCTTTGCGCAAGTCGTCGTCTTCCCGATTCGTCCCGTTCCGCCTCCTTCCACCCCCAGGGACGCTCTGAGAGCGTCTGCGTTCGTTCTCATTGTCGTCGCCGTCCTCCCCCCTGCCGCGGACCATACGATCCCGCATCATCGCGCGGTCTCGTCGCTCGTGGCGCAAGCGTGACTCATCTTGCAGGAGATTGGTGATATCCTTGGCCTTCTGGCGGACGTTGGCCCCCTGGTCCTTGCCCTCTTCATCGACATATTGGAACTCCTTCAGTGTCTTGATGATATAGATGTTGTCCCGGAAGTAGACGACAACGTTCTCCGAGCCAGCGTGGAGGAGGTAATCGAGGACGGTGAGAGACTGCGCGACATGATCAGACAGTGTGCAATGCGCGCCGCGGTGAACGGACCTTGAATACGTGCCGCCAGTTCTTGCCCTTGTCATTCAGCCGCTTGTCGAGCATCTCCATGATCTCTACGAAGTGGTCCCTGCACTGGGTGGTTGGGGAGGTTTCGTGTGAATGGCGGCCACAGTACTCACTGGTTGTAGCTCAGCTGCGCAAGCTCGTTCATCTGCGTCCCCGACGGCCCCCACGGGTCATTCGAGGTCGCTTCGCGCACTTTGGCCTGGACATCCGAGTAGCCCTTGGTGTAGTTTTTGACGCCGCGGACGATGCCCTTCCCGAGGTGCTGCATGCTGGTCATCACGGTCTCGAATTGACTGCCAAGTATCTGTAATGCCGTTCACAGATACAGCCGTTCGTTGCTTGTGGGCGTGAATATGCCGGTGGAACTGGGGGTGTTGTGGTCGATGTTGAAGCTGAGACGGAGACGGAGGAGTGTCAAGCGGCGGCGGCCACAGAGCGCTCGTTGCGCAGCATTTCGGTCACGTACATACATACAGTAATGGGAAGTACTCTGAAGTACTACTGATCGTACTTGTATCGAACAACAAGGCCGTAGCAAGCACTGATGGGCACTATTCTATACATCTGTAGCATGATACAAGGAACAGCGACAACACTAGCAACGTGGTCTACATTGTGCACGAGAAGTTGTCTTTGGGTATACACATCCCGTCCATGTCATCCCCCACTCGGTGCGTCCGTACCTGCGCATACAATGGCTTTGGTATGGGAGAAGCAGAAGTGATTCAGTGGGCTGGTGACTTCGAGCTCGGGTTGTCGGACAGGGGGATTGACGCGCCTGCTGTCGCCTCTTCCTCATCGTGATGATGTTCGTCTAGCAGCCCTTCTTCAACCGATGGGTCGTCCGAGGACTCCGGGCGCGTCTTCGTTTCATGATTTACTTTCTTCGTGAGCTGCGGACACGGAATTAGAAAAGTTGAGTGATACCGGAGGGTCAGATGACGATGCCATACCGCGACATATAACGCAGAGCTGATGATGATACAAGTGCCCACAATGGACAACGGAGAGGGAGACGTGTGAAAGAAGAGCCGTTCGAAGATAGTTGCGAAAACGATCTGTACGATGGTTCATTATCCACCCGAATAAGGGAGAGAGGTGATAGCATGCCTACCTGTCCATACACAGCGATCGCACCGCGCCCCGCTGCCTCGCGTTGCAAACCCAGTGTCAACAACACCTGTGAATGATTATTGATCAGATTGAAGCAGAGACCGTTAGGAAATTGTGTCAACGTACCTGTCCGGTGAATCCTGCGATACCGATGAACAAGAGCAGTAGAACCCAATCCCAGCGTGTTGGAACGACAAAAGGAGTTCGCATGACGATCATCCTGTGTAAAACGTCTTGAATACACTGTTTCTAACGCAGTAAGGAATGACTCACGCGATGATGGTCACGATCACACATAGGGCTGAGTACGCAACCAAATTATGCAACGCGTGGGCGCGCTTTCCAATGTGGCGAATTGTTGTGTCTGCGTGGAACATGAGTAGATATCGAGCACACAGGTGGTCTCCTCAGAACCTACATGCACCTGCGGCACCCACAGCTCCGAGCAGCGCAACTCTGGCCGCTTCGATGAGCTCTTCCCAGCGGACTGGCCCGTAACTCACTCACCCTACGGCAGTTAGACGTTGGGCAGATAGCGCGGATTCATTATTCGCTGTTGTTGAATCGCCGACAGCCCGCAGCATCATACTGTCAACCCCTGCTGGGATGGAGTCGTCGTGGGTCCCTGGACCGCTACGAAACAGAAAGGCGGGGCGAGCTATGAGGATGACTCCGAACAAACTCGCAACTGTGGTCATTCGCCGTGAGAACGTGGCTCATGAATGGGCGAAGATAGCACTCACTCCCAGCCGCTGCTTCTCGCCATGAGAACACTTCTCGCAAGAAGATTGCGCCGGCAATGGCGGTGAACATGGGCGAAAGGAATTGCAAAACGGTCGCGTCTGACAAGGACAGGTACTGCAATGAGTAGTACAGGCCATAGATGCCAAGAAATCTGTATGTTTCTTGTCAATGTGCCTGCCACACATGGTGAACTGTGACCCACCCGAAGACACCGCGCTGTACCAAGAAATACCGCACACCCTTTGGTCCTAAGATGGGGTCCGGTACCCTCATAAAAAACCTGCAGGCGCATCGGTACTTGGTACGATGATGCATCTGTCCACTCACATGTACGCCACGCAGCATATCCAAGTGATTGCCTGTATGTCAAGTCAGATCCCGGAGGAAGTGGTCATACCGATATACATACCATGCGCACAAGGATCAGCTACATAGTCGTTGAGCACGGTCTTGATTCTCAAACACCTGGCAGATTTCAATCAGTGCTCACCTCCATCGCAGGGACTGGCAAATCCAGACTGCTGAGTGTCTTCACACCAACATTCATGAGTGAAAAGAAGAACTGGGACGATGCGACCAGCAGTAATCCAACGTTGTTCTCAGCGAGTTCCCCAAGACGTCCGGCCCGTCTTACAATCCGACGCCAACTTCTCGCCGCTTGCGACGACCCTTCGTTTGTTGTACCGCGCGGTGTAGGTATGAACGACACCTGCGGTGATAGTGGCACATCTGCATCAAAATTCGTACGGTCCGGCGTACTGGCGTTGAACGAGTTTCTGCTCGGCATCTTCTCTCCCTCTCCTCGCACTTTGCTCCTCCAGTAGAACACCAAGCAAGCTTCGTTGTTCCGGCAGGAAGCAGACACAAGTGTATATGTCGGGAGGTGGGAGTTGATCAAAGAAGTACATAATTACTAGCATCAGAGTTCGCGCGCGCAGCCAAGATTTGAGTCGGAGTTGAGAATCCTACGCATGGGTAATCGGAGGATGCCTCTCCGATTATGCAGTCCATTACTCCGATAAGCGGCTGCCAAAATACTTGGCAGGCTCGCCGCCGAGCGCGGTAACGACGCCCATCCACCCGTCGCCGCCGTCATGCACAGCGAACCCGCTCCTTTCTGATCTGTATGGACGCTAGCCAATCTTCTGACCTGAACCGCTCTTCCTCTTCTGCTGTAGACTTGACTGGGACACCGGCTGGGCTCATAAACTCGCGTCCGACAACACCGTTGTCTTCCGACAGTCTTGCTCGTCGCCGAACTAGCTGGGGAGGCACCGGAGGCACCAACGTTATCCAGGACCCCTTGCGTTTCAACCTGCCGACATCAAGTCCACAACCTACAGCGGGCCCGTCGCGTCAGACGGCGTGGTCATCCGAGGACCCCTTCTACTCGCCAACGGAGGATGACCCTCCGTACCGCGACTACTCACACCGCACTGGCGGGATGCGCTACCAAGATGCCAGCGCAATCTACTCCGCGTCCCAACCTGGACAGTCGTCCGCCTCTCTCATCTCATCTCAGTTTCGGGAGTCCGGCGATACCACCGACAGTACGCGAGACGACGATGAAGCAGCCCTCACGGCGAACATGTCTCAGCACGGTGCAGGGAGCGGATGGGGGGCCGGAGAAGGCGTGGACCCAGAACGGCCAGGTGTGTCACCGCGAACGCGGCAGAGGACAGTCCGCTACAGCACGTCCCCACTGAAGAAGACGGGCACAACGCTCAAGACCGTGTCTCGGAACCTGAGACGCGCTTCGTTACGCGTCGTCAATTTTGGAGGACTAGGGTTGGACGAGCACGTGCGGCTGGACGATGTGGACGAGCGGGACGGCAAGCGGGAGGACGAGGACGAGATGCCCGACGAGGACGAGGTACTGCCGGACCTATCGAAAACACTGCCCATACGCGGACGGACACTTGGCTGTTTGGGACCTCGCAGCAGGCTACGACTCTCAATGTACAAATTCCTCGTATATCCGTGAGTGCTACTTCTGCACCCTGCCGCGGTCACTACAACCCTTACTCGTATAGATGGACGGAACCGGTCATCCTATTACTGATCATCATCAACGCCGTTGTGCTCACCATTCAAGCGTCCCGCCCTCACGCCTTACCGGCAGACTGGCCAGACGATGCGAGGCCGCCTCCCGTCGTTGGCTATTTTCATGCCTGGGAGGATTACGCGCTCTTTGCATTATTCTGCTTATTTACGTGCGTACTTCCTATGCGTGCGTTCGCATTTGCTCATGTCCGTGTAGTCTGGAAGCGTTTGCCCGTATATGCGTATCGGGATTTCTGCTGGACCCGGAAGTTCCCGTTTCTACGCTCTTTCAGTCACCATTCTCATCATACCCGGACATCACCCGCCCACCGAACACTGCTGCAGACGCCAGCTTCAATCTTACACGTACACCATCCACTCACTCACACTCACAGCCCGGACTTCATCGCGGCCTTACCCTCACCCAGCGTCTTCGCAATCTTCGAGCCAATATAGCTCGTCCGTTCGTTCTTTCACAAACTGTGACCACTCCTCTACCTTCGGCTTCCGACAATGGCAGCAAAGGTACACCGTCTCGTTCCCGGTCTGACACTGTCCAGTCGAAGTCGCCCATGATGGAGAAGGCTGTTGCTGGCGCGCAGAACGTCCACTCGCACATGCGGAACCCCTCCGAACCTACATTTCTCTCCAAAGCCCTTCGCTCAGATAACCCCAGCGAGACCCTCTCCTTGCCATGGCGACTGAGCGTCGCAGATTCTAAGAGCCAGACTCAGCGCAACCTGCCCTATCTTCGGCATAGCTGGACTAGAATTGACTTCATCGCTATCATGAGCTTCTGGATTGCCTTCGCATTGGCTTCTGCTGGTGTGGAACGCAATGAGTATCATATCGGCTTGTTTCGCGCCATGAGCGTCCTTCGCACTGCTCGGCTACTGGCCATCACATCTGGTACTACCGTACGTTGACTGGCTGGCTATCTCCCTACTCAGCAACACTTCCTGACCTCTGACCTCCACGCAGACCATCATGCGGTCGCTGAAGACTGCGCGACCATTACTGGCCAGCGTTGCTTATTTCGTGCTTTTCGCTATGATACTCTTCTCGTGAGTCAGCAGATACACAGGAGCTTGACCTATACTGAACGTACATGACAGCATCATCGGCATACAGTCTTTCAAGGGCTCCTTCCGTCGGACATGTCACTTGTCAGCCACCCTCGGCGAGGACGAGATCCAGCTTGACCAGAATTGTGGTGGCTATGTTGACCCTGGCACCCTACAGCCAGTTGGCTATCTGGATCGCAATGGTGTCAATGCCGCGGTGAAGGGATTCATATGTCCCTTGGGGCAAATATGCAAGGTAGCATTAATCTATCCCTCTATCCCCCACTGTACTCAGACCTTACTATCTCAGGAAAACAGCGACAATCCTGAGGCCAACATCGAAAGTTTCGACGTTATATATTACGCCGCCTTGCAGGTTGTCATTGTCTCTTCCGCGAACGGGGTGAGTAAACGTACATCCGGTCCAGTGCTTGACGACTCATCATTTGTCGTTGCAGTGGTCCGGGCTGATGTATCAGATGATGGACGCGGAGTTCTTCGTGTCTTGTTTCTTCTACATTGTTTGCATCATCGTGCTTAATTTCTGGCTCATCAACCTGTTCGTCGCCGTCATCACGAACACATTCTCGGCCATTCGTTCGGATACGAAGAAGAGTGCTTTCGGTGCTGCCCCGTAAGTCCATTCTGAAAACCTTTCAGCATCACTGCTTGACACGTCTCCGTCTTCCAGGCTGGCTCCGGTCGTCGAAGAGCAGGAGGAGGGTTGGTCGATGGTCGATGGCCGACGGGTCGCCGCACGCAATCGTATCGCCGACATATACGAGAACATTCGATGGTGTTGGGTGGGGTTTGCTCTTGCTTCCCTCATTCTGCAAGCGACGCGTACCGTCGATATCTCCCCCTTGCATGACGAGGTCCTGGACAAGGGTGAACTTGCCCTGACGATTCTCTTCGATGTCGAGATCGTCATCCGAGTGCTCGCGTACCTACCGGACTGGAGAAAGTTCTTCTTCCGAGGGCAGAACGTGCTCGACCTGTTCCTCGCTATCGGCTCAAGTGTCATTCAAGTCCCCGCTATCCACAAGTCGAACGTATACCCTTGGCTGACAATCTTCCAACTGATGCGATTCTACCGCGTCATCCTGGAAATCCCAAGGATGAAGCCCCTGCTCGTGAGTGCTCATCTTGCTTGTCGAGCGGCCATGTTACTGACTGCTACGACTCACACATAGCTTGCCGTCTTCGGCAATATGTACGGTCTCGCGAACATGTCTCTGTTCCTGATCGAGATCAATCTGCTCGCGGCGCTTTTCGCTGTCCAGTTGGTCGGCGGAGACGTCAAGGCTGGGAACCTGATCGACTTTGGGACCCTCTATAACACCTTCCTGGCCATCTACCAAGTCTTCTCTTCAGAAAATTGGACAGATGTGCTGTACATCGTGGCCGTACCGGAGGTGCCCCTCCGACAGTCGGCTGTTGTGATCCTATTCGTGGCTGGCTGGATGTTCTTCGCGAACTGTGAGTAGCAAGTATCGGCGTGATGACTACTCATACACATACTCGACTCTGCAGACATCGTGCTACAGATGTTCATTGCCGTCATCAACGAGAATTTTGATATAGCAGAAGAATCCAAGAAGAGCAGGCAGGCGTCGCACTACTGGGCCTCCCATCGTCCACAGCAAGTACGCGCGGCGTGGGTACGCAAATTAAACCCGTACAGGTGGTTCAAGGCTCAACCGAAGGCCATCGAAGTCGAACTACCGTCCAATTTGGTCTTACCAATGCAGAAGGCGCTCGTTCAGGACTATAGCCTTCCGAAGAGGGAAAAGTCCTTTGTCGTCAGTTGCTTTAGCTCATTCGGTGTTGCGCGAGACTGATTGGTCTCCCAGGACGCAACTACACGAACTGGTAGTTCTCGGCAGTACACAGCGAAGTCGACTCTCAGGCGCCTGCAACGCCTTTTTGCAGGCGATATAGCTGCAGGAGACGTGCCGCTGACTACTCTCCGGAGTACCCGCCGTGACTCTGCTGCACCTGCTGACCCTATCGACGAGGAGACCGAAAGGCATCTGTAAGTGAGCCCAAGTCACCGTATCTCGTGTCCTCCTAACCATAGCATAGCGAGGTTTTGGCCGCTCTCAACAACGATGCCGTCGATGCGGAGGAAATTAACGATGCATTGTACGAGCGACGTGCCCAGAAGGCCGATTTCATCCGCGACCATCCGACGTACGACAAGACGTTCTGGATCTTTTCGCAGAAGAACTGGCTCAGACGGATGTGCCAGAAGCTCGTGGCCCCAGCAGGCGGCGATCGTATCTTCGGTACTCCCCATTCTGCTATCGCCCATCCCATATTCCAGCTCCTGCTACTCCTCACCGTGCTTGGAGGCATTATTGTGGAAACTATCGCGACACCGCTCTACCGTCGCGATTTCTATGCGACCAATGGGGCCATTCGTGGCACTTGGTTCGACATCGCTGAGGGATCTTTCGCCATCGTGCTGCTGCTGGAGTTCGTCATTAAGATCATTGCGGATGGATTTCTGTTCACCCCAAACGCCTACATCCGGAGCATCTGGAACATCCTCGATCTTTTCATTCTCGTCGGCATATTGGTCAATGCGACCACAGGCCTCATCTTCATTGGCGGTCTCAGTCGTATCACCAGGTCTCTGAAGGCTCTCCGCGCTCTCCGTCTCATCACTCTCATCGACAAGATGCGCTCCACCTTCGAATCGTTGATCATTTCCGGCATAGCTCGTATCCTCGATGCTGCCCTTCTCGCCATCCTATACATGATTCCATACGCTGTCTGGGGTTTGAACATCTTTGCTGGCGTCACGAATGAGTGCAACGACGATTCGGTTTCTGGGATCAACGACTGCATTGGCGAGTACTCGACCAACAACCTCATCGACGGGTCATTCAACTACTTAGTTCCTCGGGTATGGGATAATCCTGCACCGTCGACGCAGTTCTCCTTCGACAGCTTCCGGCAGTCTCTCCTCATCCTCTTCGAGATCGTATCTCTCGAGGGTTGGATAGACGTTCTCGGAGTGGCGACCAGCGTTACGGGCGAAGGCCAGCAGCCACAGGTTAACGCGTCTGTGGGCAACTCGATATTCTTCCTGATCTACAACCTGATGGGAGGAGTCGTCATCTTCACGCTGTTCGTCAGGTGAGCAGCGAATACTACTTTGATTATACGATGTCATGATTGTTGACATCAGCTCAGTATCATCATTGGCAACTTCACGGCGAGGACTGGGTCAGCCCTTCTTACCCAGCCCCAACGAGAGTGGATCGATCTCCAGAAGCTGATCAAGCGGCAACGGCCCTCGAAGCGTCCCAAACAGAGACCAACGTGGCGCGTCAGGCAATGGTGCTACGATAGAGCTGTCCACAAGCACGGCTGGTGGTCTCGGATGATGACGGTGCTATACACCTTGCAAGTCATCGCACTAATGTACGTATACAAGGAGGCACCGTATGTCGCTTGTGCTCACTGACATGTTTACAGGACTCAGACATTCACGCCGCAAAATTACCTCGACGAGTTCCGCAGTAAGTCCGTTTGCTCATGCTCTGTTAGACAACGCTTAGCCCCGAATCAGATGATTTCTTCATCTTCGTAACGGTCATGTACTGCATCGACATCATCGTCAGGTTCTTCGGTCTGGGCTGGTCAAGCTACAGCGCCAACGGCTGGAATATCTTTGACATCGTCGTTGCCGGCGGCAGCCTCGTCACCACACTCATCGTGCGATTCAATGCGGGCGGTTTCGTCGTTCAGCAGCTGCAAAAGCTGTTCCTCACGTGCATCGCGCTGAAGCTTGTTCAGCGGGTCAACAGTCTCAACAAGCTCTTCAAGACAGCAGTGTGAGTTTGCTCCGCGATTTACGTCTTGCTCTTACTTACCTGAATGCAATCCACAGTGGAAGCCTGCCCGTCATTCTTAGCCTGCTCGGCCTCTGGATCATCCTGTTCCTGTTCTTCGCCATCCTCTATGTCGAGGTCTTCAGTTTGACCAAGTGGAACAGCTCGGAAGACTGGAATCGGAACTACTCCAGTATGGCGAACGCTCTGGTCATGTTGGCGTTCATGACCACTGGGTGAGTGTTTTCGCGTGCGCACCTTGCCCGATCAGCTCATTCTACTGCAGGGAAGGATGGAACCAGTATATGCACGAGTTGTGAGTATCTTCTGTCTGTTGTCGTAGAGGGTTCGACTCATGTCAACCAGCGCCCTGGATTACCCTCGTTGCACGATCACGGCTGCCGGGGAGACCGACTGTGGCAGCGTCTACTGGTCCTTCGTATTGTTCATCGCTTGGAACTTGTTGAGCATGGTGAGTTGGCTCATCTCATCCTTGATCCTCATACTGACCCGACTTATCGATAGTACATCTTCGCCAACTTGTTCACTGGTGTTGTCGTCGAGAGCTTCTACTACGTATTCCAGATGTCCGGCGGTGCCAAGTCGATCACTCGAGAGGAGATGCGAGCGTTCAAGAAGGTCTGGGCAGAGTTCGCCAACCCGAAGACAGGCTATCTGGAACGGCAGAACTTTGTTCGTTTCTTCGGGGTACGCATGCATCGGTTACGTCCAATCGGCTCCTCCTGACTACTCCTTAAAGAAATTGAGCGGTATCTTCGAGGTCAAGATATACCCTTCCGAGTACAGCATTCCCCGCATTATGGCAGCATCGAAGGATCCTCTGAACCGGGATGACTGGTCGGAAAGGATCGTCGAAGGCTACGACTTCAACAAGACCGATGCCATCCTGAGCAACCTCGACCGGGCTGCTATCAAGCGGAGGAAGAACCTCTACAATCGCTTGTATCACGAAGCCAGGATATCACACGAGCCCGGGAAAGGCATTTCATTTACGAACATGCTGCTACTCCTCGCGCACCACAAGCTCATTGTGGACAAGGAGGCGCTTGTGTACGTACCATGCAGTATACGCGCGACCGCAACCACCTGCTGACAGCCTGCCCAGATTGAAAGATCTTGTCGTGAGGACAGAGACGAACAAGCTTGTAACCGACCTTGTGGACTTTGACCGTGTACAATCGCTCTTGCTCATGATTTTGTACCGCCGGCGGTACCTTGCCGAACGAGAGCACGCGCGGATGGCGCAGATGGGCCAGTCAGGAGGTCAGGATCTACCATTTCGTTCGCACCGTGCGATTGCTCAGCTGCTCTCTGCAGACATCCCCGCAATCATCGTGGACGACTTCCCCGCTACCCCACCGATGACGAGCCGCGACATCACCTCCCCGTACCAGACACCTGTGCAACGCTCTATGGACGGTGACAGGCCTGTGCTCACGCCAGGCATCCTTCAGTCTCCGGATGTCTCGTTCGCCGTCGATACGCCGTCGAGACCCCTCCAGCGACGCCAGAGAATGAGCGATGTCAGCATGTTGTCCATAGACATGAGTAGCAGGTGAGTAGGCCCATGCACAACCGATGATGCGTCTGTTGTTTACGACTGGTGTGCGTAGGGTGGACGGTTCGATGTATAGGGATTCTCGCGCTGGAGATGACGACGAAATACTGTCGTCCATGCAGAACTCCATGTGGCAAGGTGGGGCTTCGTCTCATCTCGTGATACTTCTAGAGTGTGCTAACCATTCTTCACAGACATGATGCTCGAAGCTGCTGAGGAGGACAAGGAGTAGGAACTTTGTATGTAATCACAGTCACTCGTTCGCTGCACATACCGTACTTCTCAGGGACTATCAGGGTACTGTAGAGTTATTGCATTAGTAGTGTAGACCATATTCATCTAACTTATTCGATGCTCCCTTTTCCTTTGTTTCACGTTCAAGGCTTCAAGCTGCCTACCTTCGTGCAGTGGTTTATGGGCGCCTCCGACTTCAGTGAGCGGAGCTTCGGAAACCGAATCGATCAAACCTTGTTGAGGCAGTGCGCTGTCTCGCCTGGGACGGAGTCTGAATAACTTTTTGCTCGGGCATCGTACTTGACGTCGACCTCATTGTCTTCCTCATCGTCCTCGACGTCTCGGACTTCGACAAAAATCGCCCATCATGGCGCCATTCACCAAGCCGGAGACGGTCCTCAAGCAGGCCGAGGGCCTTATCTCTGTCGGTCAGACTCATGCTGCCCTCCAATCGCTCACGGAGATGTTCTCCTCCAAACGATTCCGTTCTACGCCTCTGGCATCTCTTGAACCTATCATGCTACGCTTCATTGAACTATGTGTTGAACTGCGGAAAGGCCGTACGGCGAAGGAGGGTCTCATGCAGTACAAGAACATCGCCCAGAACTCTAGTGTGGCGTCCATCGAAGTCGTCGTCAACCGCTTCATCCAGCTGGCCGATGCGAAGGTGCAGGAGGCTCAGGAGAAGGCAGACAAGGCCGTGGCTTTGGACGTGGATGACTTGGAAGCGAGCGAGACGCCGGAGAGCATTCTGCTCGGTGCGGTCAGTGGGGATCAGAACAAGGACAGGACTGACAGGGCCCTGGTCACTCCGTGGCTGAAGTTCCTCTGGGAGAGCTATCGCACTGCTCTCGAGACCCTCAAAAACAATGCACGGCTAGAGACCGTATACCAGGTTCGTCGTCGTATGTCTGACTACTCGTTCATGACGTAACATGACCATTCGTGTAGCATATCGCCCAACAAGCCTTCAAGTTCTGCTTGAAGCACCAGCGCAAGGTCGAATTCCGTCGTCTCTGCGAGACCCTCCGCCTTCATCTCTCCAATGTCGCCAAGTATGCGCATCAGCCGCATTCAATCAACTTGTCGGACCCCGATACCCTGCAGCACCACCTCGACACTCGCTTCGCGCAGCTCAACACCTCCGTAGAACTTGAGCTCTGGCAGGAGGCCTTCCGGTCTGTGGAAGACGTCCACAACCTGCTCACGATGGCGAAGAAGGCTCCTCGGCCGGCTATGATGGCCAACTACTACGAGAAGCTGACGAAGATTTTCCTCATGAGCGGCAACGCCCTCTACCATGCAGCTGCATGGGGCCGCTACTATTCCATTGTGACGGCTATCGGCGGCAAGTCGGAGGAGGAGATGAGCAGATTGGCTGGACAGGTCCTTGTCAGCGCCCTCGCAGTCCCGGTCGGCATTCAAGGCGAAGAAGGTCCTGAAGAGACCAAGGGCAAGAACGCCCGTCTCAGCGCACTCCTAGGACTGACTAGGACACCGACGCGCACGAGTCTATTGCGGGAAGCGGTTCGTAACACTTCAAATCATATCGTTGTACTATCTCTGACTTGCGTACAGTTGTCGCGCAATGTGCTCAAACTCTCGCCGGCGATAGTCAAGTCGCTGTACAATGTCCTTGAGGTCACCTTCGATCCATTGACTCTCTGCTCATCCGTTTCGCCCCTACTCAAGTCCCTCGCATCCGACACCTCGTATGCTTCTTACGTTCCTCTCCTCCAACGCGCCCTCCTCTCCCGCCTTCTCTCCCAACTCTCCCAGGTGTACAACACCGTGAAGATCAGCAACCTTTTGGAGCTCGCCGCCCCCTTGCGCGATGTTGCCGTCGAGGGTTCTGGGTCTTACGACGACGAGCAGATCGAGGCGTATGTCATGGGCTGTGCTCGCCGTGGTGAGCTTAACGTTCGTGTGGATCACGCAGCGGGCAGTATCACATTCGTCGACAGCCCCTTCGCTGCTGTTGAAGATCCCAGCTCGTCGACCACCATGGCCAATATTGGCTCCGTTCAGCTCTCCACCTCTGAGTTCGTTCGCACTCGCCTCAGCACCGTCGCAACCACTCTCCACAATTCCCTCACTGCTCTGTACCCCCCAACTCAACCCTCCGAGGAAGAGCAGCAGGCGAAGTTCGCCGCCCTGGTCGCTGCTGCGCAAGCGGAGCGCAAAGCTCTTCAGATCCGACGTGCTCTTGTTGCTCGCCGGCGCGAACTCCTCTCTGAGCTCTCCGTTCGGAAGGAGAAAGAGGAGGCTAGCCGCCGTGCGGAGATCATGCGTAGGCAGCAGGAGGAAGAGGCTCGCAAGGCTGCACAGGACCTTCGCAACAAGGAGCTCGAGCGTGCACGCCGCGAGATCGAGAACATCCGCGTCGAGGAGGCGAAGAAACTTGCGCAGAGCCTGAAGGAGAAAGGAACGCTCAAGGTCGACATCGCCGTAAGTACCTGTCATTCGTCTCATATATCGGGCTCTGATCGCTTTTGCAGGACATGGAGAGCCTCAGCACCGACAACCTCATGCGCCTCCAAGTCGAGCAACTTGAGAAGGAGAAGAAGGAGCTCAACGAGCGTATGCGCATTCTCGCCAAGCGTCTCGATCACATTGAGCGCGCCTACCGTAAGGAAGAGCGCCCTCTTCTTGCCAAGGACTACGAGCAACAGCAAGCAAGCGACCGTGCTGCGTTTGAGGCAGCGCAGAAGGCACGCATCGAGGCACATCGTCAAGCTCACATCCACGACATCGAGACGAAGAAGCGCCTCAGCCGCATGGTGAGCGACTACAACCAGCTCAGGGAGTCCATCATCGCGAAGAGAGGCGAGGAGTTCGCCAAGAAGAAGGAGCTTGCGCAGAAGAGGATGGAAGAAGAGAAGGCGAAGCGTCGCGCAGCTGTCCTCCAGGCTCGCGAGGAAGAGCGCGCCCGTCTGGAGGAGGAGGAGCGGATACGTCGGGAGCAGGAGGAAGAAGAGGCCCGGCTGGAAGAAGGTCAGTTGTTCGCACGCATATCTTACGTCGGCTCGTGCTCACCGATTGTGTAGAGCGTCTTGCAGAGTTGCGGCGCAAGGAAGAGGAGGAAGAGGCAGAGCGCGCCGCCGCAGAGGAGAAGAAGCGCGAGGAAGAGGAGCGCTTGGCCGCCCTCCGCAAGCAGCGGGAGGAGGAGCGTCAGCAAGCCTTGGAGGCAGCTCGTCGGCAGCAGCAGCGCGAAGAGGAGGCTCTTCGCCGACAGGCCGAGCGCAAGGCCCAGGCTGCCCAGGCGCAGGCTCCGCAAGCACGTCCTACTTCTCGTGTGCAGGAGCCCGACGTGTGGCGTCGCACTGGTCCCCCGGCTTCCCCCCGTGTCGGTGTCGCCACTCCGCCGAGGTCCGAGAGTCCTGCGCCTGCCGCCGCCGCCGCCGGCAAGTACAAACCGGGCGCTCTCGGTGGTGGTGGTGGTGGATGGCGTGCTCGTGAGGCGGCGAAGCAGCAAGCTCCCCCCGCCGACGCTGCCCCTGCCCGCCCTGCTTCTCCTGCCGTCCAAGCTGCTCCTAAGGAGGAACCTTCAAAGGACACCGACGGGTTCCAGACCGTCGAGAAGAAGAGCGTGTGGCGGCCTTCTCGCCTCCGTGGCACGTAGGCGTCGACGCGGTTTCGACGCCGATTCGCTTCGTTCACTTGTCGTGCATGCTCTGTGCTAGTTACTTATGTATGTACACCTTTGGTTTCGCGTC
The DNA here is from genome assembly GCA_004369055.1 of Polyporus arcularius HHB13444. Taxonomy (NCBI): domain Eukaryota; kingdom Fungi; phylum Basidiomycota; class Agaricomycetes; order Polyporales; family Polyporaceae; genus Polyporus; species Polyporus arcularius. The sequence goes on from ML211409.1 coordinate 23,646, forward strand.
TCACGATGCGCATGTTTTCCGCAGCTACGTCTTCGAATGCATTCATGATCTTGACTCCTCACACGGACGCGATGTATACTGATGGTGTATGCTGTATCGGTAGTGGTATGGCTGGAGTCCTCATGTTACATAGATTCTAATCAATTGTCCTCCATCTTTGTCCCCCCACAAATCTACAAGGGAAACAGAAATCTACTGTGCGTCATCGTATTCAAGATGAGATCATGTATGTCGACGAGTGCAAGTTCCAAATTGCAAGAGGGCTGAGTATATACATAGGTGGTCCGACGGGCGATACAGATACATGAGACACAAGTTCGCAACCAATCACTTGGCGCCGCTAAGATCATCGTCAATAAGCCTAGGTATCAGGTGAGCAATGACATTCGGACGTACGCGTCGATACGGTACCAGTCGGGCTGCTGGTCCTGGGCGAGGCCCAACTTCTTTCTCAGTCCACCGATGTCCTCGGGGTTCAACTTTGCATTCAACCCCGCCCGCGTAGCATTGTCGCGGAGGACAAAGACGTAATGCTTGGGGACGAGGTGGCCGTCCACGGTGGGCAGGATGCGGTTGCGCAGGCGCGGGAGGTTCGGGAACAGAGTGTAGAGCAGGCTGGGAAGCATAGTGCTGGTGATGCACTCGAAGTCTTCGATCTCCTCCTCGGCTTCTTCGGGGGTCATGGTGGAGAGCTTGTCCCCGTATTCGTGCTCGTAGAACCACAGCGCCCAACGACGGCGGATCTGGGGGCCGAGGAGGAACCCGAACGCGTGGGTAGCTGCAGGCCGCAGCTTGGCGTGGATGGGTCTGTATATGCGGAGGTCAATGGGTGGCTCCGAGTCAGACGCCATTAGCAGTGGTTGAGAACGATTTACGATCGAGTCGGACGCCATTGGCGGTGGTGGAGGACGAGTGGCGATGTCGTCCATGTTCGACCAGTGTGGTGGTTGGAAGTTGAGTGTCACATCATCAGGCGGCTGCGACTGTTGATGAGAATCGAGATCATGTTAAGGCTTCCTGAACGTGTCCCAGCTATCGACACGCCTCTATCTGCCTCCAACTATTCATCTGCGTTTGCCAACGTCTGTGGAGGAATCCCGGCTCAATATTGACTCACTAGTACTGAAAATAACAAGTCGTGGTCGCCCACAGTGGTGGCTGCGAGGCGTCGATTAGTTGGCGCTCTTCAGGGACGATAGTATGTAGAAAGGACTCGGGACTCAAGTGATTTGAGAACGTCCAGGAGCTGAATCGCCGGGGACGGGAGCCGGCGGTATTGAGTGATGAACGGGCCCCGGCCGGGCGCGGGGTAGGAGGCTACAGCCCGCACCATTTAGACCAGGGTCGTCGCGCAGCGTACTACTCTGAGTTCATCGGTCGCGGTGTGCTGTGACGGCCTGCAAGCGTCACCGTGCACGCGTCGAGGAGTCTTATAGAAGTAGCTGTATTCGCCACGCACTGTGGCGAGTAAGTAGCCTCGGGGAACCTGAATTGCGAGTTAAAAGAGTGAGTATTCATGAGTCCCGGGACCGAGAGAGGTTTTGGTCTCGTATCATCCTTGAAATGAAGTACATAGTGATCTCGTCGCCCAGCCCCCAACCATCGCAGGTTGAACGAGCACAAAACAGCACAGCTTACATACTTACAGCTTACCTTGGTGCGCGGCCTCTTGCAACGTATTCACTTGCGTACTGACTTTACGGAAATGAACCAAGACGCAGTACTTAACTCGCGTTCACCTAGGAGAGTCAGTGCCATGGAAGAGACCAACCATCTATCGAAGCTTACTTACTTAGTCTGAGTTGTAAGCCCGCGCAGGAAGGTAAGCCCGAGAGTAAGTACCCTCGGGCGAACGTTCTACCCTGACAGCGTATTGAGGCCCGAATCGCGACGCGCATAAAGTATACCCAACGTCCCGCGCAGTGCGCACTGCTTCCAATTCATTCGTGCTCGCACGACGCAAGCCGTCGACGCGGAGAGCACCCATTGGCCACCGAAGACTCTGCAACAATGATCAATCTCATTGGGGATTCGCAAGCTGCGCTGGGGAGGGACTCGGAGGCCGCGGCTGGCTGTGATTGGACTACTGGAAGAGAACAAGACTTGGGCCCACTCGGGAGAGGGAAGGGCGGGAGGCGCTCTGGTTCCGCAAGGATTCCGAGTCCAATCATCCTGTCAGCTACAGAGCCCGAGGCGACATCAGGCGAGGAGTGCATGTGTGGGGCTCCAAAGGCGCGTAGCGATGCCTTTTGGACGCTGAAACGGTGTGTCGTGCTTGAGTCTTGACCAGATTCGACGCGAGGGCGCATTTTATGGTTAGGTGAGTAGGGTCGGAGCGCCCGTGAAGAGTGCTGTGACCCAGCGGATGACGGATAGGGTCCGGGTGTACTGTATAACACATACATACATATGTACTTTGGAAATTCTGGTCGCAATGTGCACATGAGTCGTGTGAGCTGATTCATCTGCACAATACACTCGAGTACATACACAGACGACGGGGGAGAACGTTGTGCAGCCCGAGGAGGCTTCGAACAGACTTCGAAGGCGGTGCCGTGGACGGCCGTGGATTGGGGGGGATGGCGAGATTGGCGAGAGGATCGTATGGCGAGGGGGCTTCGAGAGTGCTTCGAGATTGAGAAGCTGCAGGGCTGCGGGCGGCCCTGGGACCGCGGTTGCCAAGTTGCGCTGGCGAATCACGGCCGTGTTGGGTGGGCCAACGGGAACTTGCGGCTGACGAGACGGGGGAACGTTGAGCCGCGATGGTTTGCGCAGCTGCTGGGACAAGGCGCACGTACGGTTGGGCGGCACTACTGATGGAAATGGTTAGGTGGAAGTGTAGGCGAGCGTTGTTCTTCGGTTGACAGCGCTCTTGTACGACACGCATGTGCGGCCTCCGCCTGAGACCCGACCCTGGGGATGCAGGCTGTGACAACGGTTGTACCAGGTTGTACCATTGGACGTGTCGTAAGTGTGCAGGCGTGGCGAGACAACGTTTCAAGGGTGACGAGGGAGCCTGAGCGAGTGGATCGCGTCGAATGCCGCGGGAGTGACACAACTCGATGTGACATTCTCCGACCGGTTCAAGTGTGGGGAGGGACGACTAATTGAGAGCCTGGGGAGGACGTTCCGATTGTTCCTGTCTACCAAAGAGTGTGCGATACCTGTCCGTGCACCGAGCACCGAGGAGTTACCCGGCTACCGTGAGCATCCGAAGGACTTCGTCTGCATCAAGAGGGCACAGTCAGTACCTGTCAGTACACAGATGACTGCACGACACGTTGTCGAATGACCACATACCGTCAGGCAAGGACCGAATATGTTCATCCGTGGGATACAGCGCAGCGGAGACTCCGTTCATCCGTACAGCTCCTGGTCGAGCGACGGCATCACGTCCTGTGGAAGCCAAGGTGAAACGACATGGAGCTTGAGGAACACGTCCTGCGACATCGTGTGCTGGACCCTGAGCGCTGAGCTGCGGACGAGGATACCAAGTCAACAGGATGATGCTAAGACGACCTCATGGTTGAATATGCCCGCGCTCACCAAAAATATGATCCGCGGCGAGTGCCTCGAAGCTGGCATTGCCCCGAAGACCTGATACGGCCAGAGGACCGTGTTCAATGCCAATACAGAGCGAGGGTCGGACATTGGGGTGCAGCCACGTAAGCGTTGGTGCCGGAACCTGTCTTCAGCCGTGCAGCTGCAGGACTGAACGAGCACATCGAAGCCGTGACAGCGAGTCCGACGGGGATGGGACGTCCGAGTAGATTTCGATCTGGAGCTGCGGACAGGGAAGCGGAGCGACTAAGGGTTCGATGAAGGACGTGCGGAATGCTTGACCTGTACGAGGGCGCATACGCCAGTGGTCAGGTTGTCACGCAGCCACAAGGTAGAGATGGGACGAACACCACGAAGGTCGAGTCGCGTCGGATCATCACCAGAGTTCGATGGAGGACATGTGGAACGCTTGAGAGGGCGCATATAGTCGGGTTCGCTGTCACAGACGAACGCCACGAAGGTCGAGTTGCGTCGGGACGTACGTTCACCCGCACAGGACCACGACACGAGGCCCGCCAGGGAGCGAATCACGGCCTGCAGAAGGCGACACGCAAGCTCTGAGCACGGCCACGACAACTTGAGAGGGACGCGCGTACCTCCTTCGCGGGCTGCGGAAGCCAGCAAGATCCACCCGGGGCCACGTATGTGGTCGCTGTGGTACGGCGAGCATGTGAAGGCCCTATCTGCACCGGAGCGCACGTAGTCAGTCTCGGAGTCAGCTCGCAGGCGGAATGAGATGAGATTCAGAAGGGGCGGACGTACTTACCCCCTGTCGGGACCGGGGCAGGCAGTGCTATGCCAACGTGGTGCGTCCGGCATAACGGCTCATAGAATAGTGTTGGTTCTTGGATGAGTGTCCGCGACACTCGCGGCGATCGAGAGTCGTCGAGCGTTTTCTATCCGCACTTCGGAAGGGACACGGCGTCGGAGGGGTCCCCGTCCGACCTATTGCACAACGTGTACACATTCAAGGAGGCTGTAGAGAACCCTGAAGTAACGCACTCGGCCATTCAAAGCGTGACTGGGTGAACGGGAACAGATCTGACATACCGCGGCGTAAGCGTATAGGCATGCCTTGCTTGGTAATCACGCCTCCGGAGCTTTGGTGAGCGACGGAAGAAGGCTGCCGCGGATTCAATTCATGAAGGAGCGCGATTGTAATAGCGAGCTTGTGAGGTCGGGGATCGCATCTCCGAAGCGGAGGTGTTTTAGTAATGGAGTTGGTTCGACCACGTAACCGCCGCCTCGTAGTAGGCTGCACAACGTCGCCGGTCGACTTCGTCCGAATGGCACAGCGGAAAGAACGTCGGAGATGTCTGGTGCAAGACGTTCTCAGTCAGCAGAAGGAACGAGGACACAGCCCCGCACCATCGTCCACCGCGTCCGCCCGACCTCCGAGCACGGGCGCTCGTATACTATGACGTCGGATGAGCGGCCGAATATGGGCATGGAAAGCGCGCCGGGGGTTCGAATCTGAGCGATGCGCATCGCATGCCTTGTTGTACGTGTTTGCTCACCTGGACAGATCCCCTCGTCATACCATTCACCGACGTCAATACGTCCCGCGAGCCCGTGCAGCTGTCAGAGGAAAGCACTGTAAGTTGCTCTGAGAGTACATACGCGGATGAAAACACCCCGGCAGAAATCACGGGGACCAGATGAAAGAACAAGGCTCGCCGTGGAGGTTTCCACCCTTACCGTTGCGATTTCCCTGCTCTCTGGGTGAACGTTGACGGCTTACATTCAAGCCGATCGTGAAACATTCCAGCGGGTCTAGAGGGCGTGAAAAAGGTTGTTTCTGGACGTTTTCAACGTTGGTCTCGGATGATCTATGGCACAATGACGGTCTGGTAATAGCACATAATAGGTGAAGGCGACAAGCGATGTATTTCTCTACATACATACAGCAGAGACTA
>ML211410.1:0-28901 GCA_004369055.1 Polyporus arcularius HHB13444
TGGGTATGAAGCGCGGTCGATGAGAGCGAGTGTCAGCCTGGAAGGCGCTCGCTCTCATCGCCTGCTCTTTGAGTCCCACACGCAGTGCATAAAGCATTTCCTCGTAGTGGTAAAATGGCATCTCTATTTATTGCTAAAGCTTCCAAGGTCTCTAGTCCTAGGAAGTTTTGCCTAGCGCGTCCGGTCAACCTTGGCCAAAACTGCACGACAAGCCCCGATGGGGACCAATGCGGTTTAGGACTTATGCGCTCCACCAAAAAAAAAAAGAAAAAAAAAATGATCGACTCTGCGGAGATTGAAGTTTGAAACGAGGCGGCATTTCGGAGGTCAGCGGAGATACAGCGAAGTAGTAAGTATGATCACAGGCTCCTTCCACTCAGTCTCATCTGGATTCTGCATCGAACATCCTCTCTTGACACAGTATACTCTCCTCGATGCATCGACGCCCTCCTGGCGACGCACCAGTGCATTCAAGCAGGGAAAAATTGAGGATGGTACGCTTCTGCTGCTGCTAAAACGAACTGCAGCGACTCACGTCAATTAGAATCACGCTGCTCCGAACACAAGGCACCCGCGCCCTTGGACGGGCTAGATGCGTCGTGCTTCCCTTCGCCCAGAGCGTAGGGAGCGCACACAAGGGTGAGCAACTTGTCGCGACCAACCACCGTAAGGCGACTCACCGTGATTTACGCATAGCGATATGTACTCGGATTACGAGGAAGGTAAACAGATGACCCCTTTAGCAGCGTGGACAACACCGATCATCCCAAGCTATCACTTTACCAAGATACAACCGGTGTCTCAGCGGCGAGTACTTAGACACAATTCGGTACGTGGTTCGGTCATATGGCTGAGCCAGTGTTCAGCAACGTTAGTGACATCGATCTTGCATGTCTGCAAATGTCTTGTGCGGCCTTGACCGTCCTCGGCGGCGCGAACACGAGGCGGAGGGCGCTCTGTTGAGCGAGCGCTGAGTACAAAGCAAGTACGACACGAGTTCGGTGGCACAATGCGACGCAAGGTTCTGCGCGTTGTCGAGCTCGGCCACAGTGACGTTACGCGACTTGTATAAACGTGGCGGCGATGGCTGGACGCAGTAGCTTCCACGGACACTCATCTCTGTAGTATCACCAGCATACCTCGATTCCTCATCGTCCTCTCGTCGCAGAATGTCAGTCCCCGCAGAGCACCTCGTCCAAATATCCCCGATCCCGGTAATCGTCGTTACCCCGCCTCTTCCGTCCCGGGGTTCATTACCCGCGGACATGCGCTTGGCCCTTGACTCGGTAAGTCTTCTCGCCGGCCACACTGGAACCGCCTCGCTGATGTATTCTGTCAGATCTTGGCTGGTGGGCCACAGTCAACCTCTTCAGATGATGCCGCGCATGACACGCGAAATAGCGTGGTTTGGTCGGAGTCCGGTGCGACCTGTGGTTCCGGCGACAGCGACGAGAGTGATGCCCCTCCGAACACATACCCTGTAACATTGGGCACCCGCTATCGCTTGGATCTTGATGTCGAGCGCATCCGCTTTAGCGTTGGAGAAGTCCTCTCCGCCGTGCATGCTTGCTCCCGCAGCGCGCCTAGCTCTGGTGCAACCACCATCAATAGTCTCGAGGTTGACGGTGCACCTTCGGCCTCGTCAGCCATCCCCGCCTCTGCCTGCGGGTCTGGATTTGTTGTCGTCACGGAGGAGATGGCGCGGCTGTCGCCCGATGATGTGGCCCGCGATACCGGCACGGACTCCCTGCGTCGGGTGGCGCCCGAAGGCGGCGAGTGTCCGCCTACATGGAGACACGCTATGTACATCAGTTCACTGGTGTGGCCCATACAACGGAATCGCGAGAGGCGCTCTGCGCAACGCGACAAGCCTTTGCCCCCGGTGAAGGCCAGAGCGAGATGGTGCGGGGCGGGTTTCCTTGCTCGGACTTTGTGCGGGGGACGGAGGTCTGAACGAGGTTGCTAGTCGAGGTGGCAATCGCTATAATCTGAGACGATATGTAACGCTAGTGTAACAAGTTGTAATCGCAGGGATCCGTCGGAGTACGTCGACACCTTGGCCAGTGGATCGCTTTGCGATTACGTAAGTGACCGTCTGCAGTGGCCGTGTTCGATGCGCACCGCGCCTTTGTTTCCTCACCACCACTGCCCACGTCCACAACCATCCTTTTGCTATCCTAGACGGTATGACGGAACTTTCTGATGTGTGTGTGAACTTGATTGAGACCATTGCTGAACGTATCATATTTTTTTCTAGGCAAGGACGTTCACAATGCTAGCGATGCATCAAGTTCTCTTTACTCAAGAACTGCTGGAGGCTATCTTCGGCCAACTCGCGACGGGCATGATACATCCGGACGATACTCCCGAGGACGTCAAGTGGCGCGCAGAAGTGAGGTGCACGCTGGCCCGCGCCGCTCGTGTGTGTCATACTTTCTGTGACCCAGCCCTCGACGTCCTTTGGTGTGCTCTCGATAGCATCGTTCCGTTGTTGCGGCTCATTCCTGGACTTGAACAACAAGAAGCGCGGTGGGTAGGTGCTCACTCGCACTTAATAGTTATGAACCATCTGATCGTTCGCCTGGTAGTTCCTAACCCTGCCCATCGCTGACGAGCCTTGGACCCGTCTCGAGGTTCACGCTCGCCGCGTACGCGGTCTCTGCCACTATCGTACCACGACTTTCTTTCCCGCCACATGGTCAACACTGCTGTCGCGGTGCCAGGGGAATCTCCTGCCCCGGCTCCGCGTCCTGGACATCAACGAGCTCCCACTCTCGGATTTTCCCTTCCTCCTGCTCACCCTCACCTCGTCTCTATCCGAGCTGTACCTCTCCTTTGAGAACGATCCCGGATCCGCCTTACCACAGGTAGCGCAGATGCTACTGTTGACTATCGTACACGCGGCCCCCGATCTCACGATCTTGTACCTGGACGAACACTTCCCCGTCCCGAGCGAGTCCGTGCCCAGCCTTGGACGGCTCTCCCGACTCAAAGAGCTCAAGCTTTGCGATCCAGAGATCACAGTCAACGCCCATGGGTTGCGAGCCATCTCTCAGTTGCCGTCTCTCCGCGTTCTCTCCATCGAAGACCTACGTCTCTTCGGAGCGCAGGTAGAGCTCGGCGAAGGTCTGCAGTCCCTAGAGACCCTTTACTTGCACGGCAACCCCAACGACCTCCGAATATTTGTTCAGGCAAGCAGGTTATCCGTGCTCAAGCACCTCGATGTCATGGTTCACTGCGAGGACGGTGTCTTCCCGGCAGAGTCTTTCGGCGCCGTTGTCTCGTCCCTACCCCAGACTGTGCACAAGGTTCGCATGGGGTTCTGCGACGGAGAGAGCACCAATCCACCGGCGTGCTCGTTGACGGACATCCTCCAACTGCTGCAGCCCCTCAAGGAGCTCTCCCAGATCACATTCGACAACGGTATGCGACGGGTAACCGCTTCAGATGCCGACACGAAGGTTCTGATCGATCAGTGGCCACGACTACATCGCTTCGCGTTGGACGAAGACAAGCCTAATCCACGCCAGCACTCCCCGCCCCATCCCACGTTCGCGACTCTGCAAGATATAGCTCTGCGGTGTCCAGAGCTCGAATCGTTCTCTACCACCTATCTCGACGCCACTCATCTTCCCGCCACAGCCGACCTGCCCTCCACCCGGCATCCCCTGAACTCCCTAGCGTTCGATTACTTTCTCGGCGACACCTCCCCGGAAAGTATCGCGCAAGTCGTCGATCTGCTATTCCCTTCCCTAGAAGTCAGTCACAAAGCCACCGTCACCGCATCCGAGTCTCCTAGTAGACCGGGTACCCGCCCGTGGTCGCTTGTGTTGGACGCCTTGAAGACATTGCGGGACAACGGAACGCGGTCATCTGCGACATAGACGAGTCGGGACCTCCAATCTTCCGGCTCGCGGGCGGATAGAGACGGAGTCTGGACAGTTGGACGTGGATTGCGCTTGTTCTTCGTTCCACGTAGCGGTACGTATCGTCGAGAATACTTCATTGTAAAACGAGCCAAGCTTGTGCGATACCGGTCGATATGACTGTATGAAAGCCAAAGTGGGCTGCCAAGGGGAGACTCAAGTAATTACACTCGAAAATGAGCGTTCCTATTCGTGGGAAAACATCAAACACGGCCCGGGGTTGTGAGCCCACTTGTCTCCTATCCACCGTCCCGGTCTGGCTGGTCACTACCGCAAAGTAAGTACAATGCGGGTAAGCGTTGTCTTTCGATGCTGATGTGCGGGTTGCAGCCGCCACAGGCATCAAAAACAGTTTCTGCAGCGTTTTGAACTTACACCTCCGTCGAGGGTTGTCTTTGGAAGGTCGATTGGCGCACCAGAAAAGCCGAGGTGAGCCTCCTGTATGTTATGTGGACGTTCTGCTGACCCTCGTTGTTCGTTCCGCCGCAGATGTCCACAGCAATCCCTCGTATTCTGACCCACCCAGATATATTGGACGAGGTCTTCTCCCACTTGACACCCGGATGGGCTGAAGGGGACGTAGAGATTCCTTACTGGATGCCGTCTGACCGAAAGCTCTTGCGCTCCACCCTCGCCTCATCAGCACTTGTCTGTCGCGTATTTTCCAAGAAGGCTCTCGATTGTCTATGGCGCGTCCTCGACAGCATCCTGCCATTGCTGAGGATCCTGCCGTCTACCGCTTTTGTGAGTTCGCTCCTTCTGTCCGTGATTGACAGCTGACATTCGAGCTTGTGCTGTCAGCGCATCAATTCCGATATTAGCGACGCCGCGTGGACCAAATTCCAAGCCTACGCGCGACGTGTACGCGAGCTGAAGAGCGTAGAGCCGATGGTTCGTCTTCACTCGTCCACTTGGGACATTCTTGTGCCGCGGCTCGGAGGGGCTCCGCTCCTGCCTATGCTGCGTCGTCTCGAGACCGTCATCATGCTTCCGTATCCAACGCCAGGCATTCTTCTGCTCTCTCCTACCCTCCGCTCCCTGCGACTATCCTTCCCTCAGTTCATGCCGCTGCCCGAGCCAGCCTCCGATTCGAGCATCCTGGTCGAAAACATCATTCGAGCGATATCCCTTCCTTGTATCCCCGACGACGTCCGCCGCAAGGTTCACGAGACCGCTCCCGAGGCGTCCGAACATCTCCTAGCTCTCGGACGTTTCATATCCCTGCGAGAACTCGACCTCGCACCCAAAAGTGTTCGTGTTGGCCCCGATAGTTTGCGAGCGCTCTCTTCCCTTGGGTCTCTGCGGGTACTTCGAGTGAACTTGGCATTCGGAACAATGCACCACTTAGCATCACTCCACGAGGGGTTTTCCGACCTGAATGCCCTCTCCCTGCGGGGTACCGACATGGACACTCTCAAGCTATTGCAAGTCCTTCCGCTCGAGAAGTTGGCAGAACTGGAGCTCGGTACGGAGACGCCTATGACCGTGGAAGAATACAGGCACTACCTCGCCTCCGCGCGTTCACTCATCCCCTCGAATCTGACTTGTCTCGCCCTCGGACCGGACACCTTCCTCGACTCCCACGACGAATCCTCTCTCGCACACATCCTCCAGCCAATGCTGTCGCTCCGCAGACTCAGCAAGTTGACCTGCCAGTTCCGGACATACCCCAAGGACGTGTCCGACGACGACCTTCACGGGCTCGCTACTGCGTGGCCGACGCTGACCTCCTTCTGGGTCATGTACTCGTACAGCGACGTCCCGAGCATCCCGAATCAAGTCCAGCCCATCACCTTGGCGGGCTTCATCGACCTCCTGCGGCGGTGTCCGCACCTCGAGAGTGTCGGCCTTCCCACTCTGGACGTTGCGCATCTCCCTTCTGCAGAGTCGGTACCACGGCTGGACAATCGGGTCCGCGAGCTAGCCGTAGATCGCTTCGTGGGAGAGGCGGAGGCGGATTTGCCCGCTTTTGCGCTGATCGTTGACCGGCTTCTGCCTTGCTTAGAGGTCCCGCAATATATCACAGCCGGGGGAGAGGGGACACAATGGGTAGACCTATGGGACAAGGTCCTCCTGCTTGTGGCACCTCTACAGGCGGCGAGGCGCGTCGGCAGCTGAAGCTTTGGCATGGCTATGGCATGGGTCATGATTGCTTGAACTTCTACTGTGTTATAAATTTCAATGCGCATGCTCACCAGATTCCACTGTCATGCCCTAGACTGATTGCCATGTCCGAAGGGCAACGGTTATATGAGTCGATTGTAAGAATACAAAACCCACTCCGAACTCCTTCAAAAAACGACATGTAGCGGTCGCGAAGGGATTGACTGCCGAGCACTTGCTATTCGTCGGGTTTAAGAGCTAATCCTGGGAACATAAGTATCGTGCGCGAGCGGGCAGCACAGTGGGCGCTTCACTTTCCTTTTTCGAACTACAGCGACGCCGCTGCAGAAATTTCTTACTTCCTTAGCACCACATCAACGGCAATTATTGGGCTTCATTGAGCCACAGAAGAAACCTCTACATATGCCAGAACCGCTTTGCAGGCTACCTCCCACTCGACATTGCGCGGAGACCCTCATGTTTCAAGATTCGAAGCCCAGTCCCCTCCAAGGCGTTCCGAGACATCAACATAGTTGCAGGGTCAATGAAAGATTTTGGGCGATTGAAGGAGGGACTGGAAACGTGAAGTGGGCTCTATGGGAAAACGGGAGGATGGATGGCATTGTACGTGGGCTTCCTGCTCTGCTATCATACCCTGTCGCGACTCGCTGTGCGTAGTCCCGCACCGCTACACACTGCATATCTATTCTTTGTTACTCTTTTTGTCTTCCAAGCACTCCCGTCGTTGTTTGAATCGATCCCGGTGCACCTACGTGCGGTCCGGTCAGGGCCTTCTATGCCTCTTCGTGCTCGCTCCCCGTTCTTCAGTTCCTTGACTGTACCCCCTTCCCTCTCTCCTTACCCAACTGTCATAGACTCGGCATACTCTGCAGCATCAACCTGTATGTTCTAGACATCGCTAGCCATGCACTAGGTTTGCACTAGGTCGTGCGAAACGACCTCATTCGCACAAGCCGTGACTAGGCGCCGTCGTCCCCAACTTGCTTCACGACCACCACGTTCCTTCTTCCACGACTTCTGCGCATGTGTGATTGAAGCCGATAACTTTCTTTGTTCTCTCTGGCCATAAAGACGACACGTAGCGGAGGGTGCGGCGGTCGGTCTATGCCACTCGGTCGACACCGCGCACTCCCCTGACTCTTACCATCCGCCACAGTCACCCCACAACCGCCGATGGCGCACGCTGATCTAATCCAAGACGAGCTGGAGAAGTACCCGGATCCCCCGGAGATCTGGGACTGGGAGATTGTGCAGGACGATTGGTGGAAGACGTCTTTCCGAGCGATCTCTTGGGCATACAAGACAAAGCCCGCTCACCCTCGCCCCCCTCATTATCACGACCATTTGGCGCGCGGGAGACGAAGGAAGGTCCCGGGTAATGGTCTGAACGCCGCAGGAGCTGCCCAGGCGGATGTGGATCTGAGCACCGGGCTCAGTGGCGTGCAGGCGGCGGAGGACGCTCTCGAACGGTACGAGGTCGAAGTTGCCATTCTCCCTTCCACCGCACTCGCGTATCCTGAAGACGATCGTCCCGCTTGTTCCGAGCATAACTTGGAGAAGGAAGCTTGGAATGAGAAGGTGCGAGAGCTGTTCGGTGGGATTCTGGCCGAGGGCTCGCTCCCCGAAGTCGAGTCGCTCTCCGCTGAGGTCCCTCTGTGGGATCTCGACAGCATCGAGAGTGCGCCCGATCTCACCGACTCTGAAGCGTCGGTCGAGTCGGACCCTCCCCCATCGACACCGAAGCCGAGTAAGGCGACGCCCAGCTACGCCAGCGCCGTCTCCGGCAAGGTCAACGCATCGCCCACCGTTCATTCACCGTTCCCGTCGAAGCTCCTGAACAGCGAGCTCAGCTCGAGTGCTGTCGACTTTGTTCCCGCCACTCCTCACCGTGCAGAGTCACGGGAACCGACCACGCCCCCTCTTACGTCTTCGTCCGGCTCTCCGGACTCGCCTTACTCATCTCCGACCTACAACTTCCACTTCCCCTCTTTGAACGCTACTCCTCCCACGGACCGCAAGGAGGCTCGCTCTGCTCCCATTCTGCAGAGGGACGAGCATGGCTTCTTCGTCGACATGTCCGAGTCGGACGAATCCGGGCCTGGATTCACACAGAGCCTGAACGTTACTCGAAGTGGCACCCCTCGTCGTCCGTCCGCCGCGGTGTTTCCCGCTTTCCTCAGCGACGGCTCTCCGTCCTCGCGCACGCGCAACTCGAAGACGCGCGAGATTGTGGACCGGCTACGCTCAGGCAACGCAGGTGGACGCAAGGCTAGGAAGGCGAACCGCAGACAGCCTTCGAAGGAGATTGACCTTGCAGAACTGATTGCTGAAGCAGCCAAGAGCAGCGAAGACAACGACGGATGGATTGTGAGCAAGACTCTGTCCTCAAGTGCTCTTTTGACTGACGACGGGTGGTTGATCCAGGGAACGGTCCCGGCTAGCCCAACGCCTGCGCCCCAGCCCAAGCCCAAGCATGCACATAAGCGCTCGTCCGCCAGTAGCTCGTCTACGGCTTCTCCACCCTCTTCTGCTTCCACGTTCTCCCCTGCGTCGTCGACCACAAGCCTCGGGATGCCTCCCACACCCGCCTCTACCTCGCATCCTCTTCCGCCCGTACCACATCTCTACTCAGCCCCGATGCCGTATGCTCCATATGGACCGACGCCGTACGGAGCTGCATATATGCACATGCAGTACCCTTCTGCGCGCGTGCCCTGGCCCATGGGGTATCAGCCAGGGATGTACCCTATGTACCAGCCATTTGGGGTGATGCAAGCGGGTGTCCCGTATGGGATGATCCCTGTCGCGCCTGTGCAACCCGCCCAAGCGTTCTATGACGCGAAGGGCAAGCAGTGAGCTGTATGGTGAGCTGTCCAGATTGCAATGTGATGTACGCCATATCTGACCACAGCTTGCGCTGTCTGCAGATGGTCATTACCCCATCTCCACCTACACCGCCATGTTGACGTGACGACAGACATCGCAGTTCCGTTCATGTTCGTATTATTTCTTGTTCTCTCGTCTTCTGTAGTAGTTAGTGCCTCGGCAAATACGTATGTACGCATTCCACTCTTCCTTTCTCTTCCTGCCTGCTCGTCGTCAGTCTCCGTCTCTCGCGCATCACCATCTTCACGTCCTTCGCACATATACATCGATACATGATCCGGCATCGGTCCTCCAGAGGTCCCCATCTCTCCCTCACTCAGTCTCCATCCAATAACATGAAACAGCGGACTCGCTCATGTCTCCCCTCGTTATCTTTGTCGCTGCGCCGATCACCTGGTGTTAAGTATATTGACGTCGCCCATATATAAGTGTACTCTCCTGCTCTTACACATCGCTCACCGTTCAAGAGCGTGCCTCACGCTGCGCGTCGTCTAGCTGCAAGTCCGAGTGTGCGCATCGCGCAAAGACATTGGACAAGGCACGAATGAGGATGCAATTGATGAGCTGTACAGACGGAACTGGCGAGTCGATCGCGAAGTATCAGGAGGTGATGGTGAGTAGAGTTCAGAGTCTAAGCGTCGCTATTGCAGATGCCACATAACGGAGTGGAAGGAGCGTTGTATGGTCGTGATGGGGACATGTGATGGTTGGTGTGTAGATGCAGTGGTATGCGGGCAGGTGGGGGGAAAAGAAAAGATAACGGAGACGGACAATGACACAATGACACGGACGATGCAAAAGAACAAAGCTGATACGATGCTCACCTATCGTGTATTACGATGATCGCGGCGGGCTCTCGCTCGCGCCAAGGGCCTGCTCGTGGCTCCTCAGCCTACCGACAGCGACAACGCTCACGCGCGAGCGTACAGCCCGATCCCGTCCGGGCGCGCAGGGAAGCCGAACTCGAAGTCCCGGGGGTCGTCGCAGTCCTCGTAGGAGACGGCTTCGGTGCGGTCGACGTGCACCTCGATGGACTCGTCGAGTGCCCAGGCCTTCTCGTAGTGACCGACGGCCTCCTCGAAGTGCTTGTCCGCTCCGTGGCCTGCACAGTCGAGAGTCAGAGACGAAGCAAGCCTGCGAAGGCTCTTCACCACCTCGGTGGCGGACACGGGGGACGAGAGCGAGTTGGGGAGAGCGGAAGCACTGGCTCCCGGCGCGATGGACGGACGGCGAGAGGCAGAAAGCGATGCCGGCGGGGCAGAGATTCCAGTGTAAGGATCCTCGGAGTCGGAGTCGCCAGAGGCTGAAGCCGACGCAGAGGACGAGGCAGAGAAACGCTGGAAGCTGGACATCGTCCTGAGGGTGGCCGTGGAGCGCGTCGCAAGCCTGGCCAGTGAGCCGGAAAGGCCGAACTTGTGATGCTTGCCCGCGGCCCGGAGGATGGTGCGGTCGATTTCGTACTCACCCCCGTCCTCCGCACCCTCGAAGTGGAGCGTCGTGCCAAAGTCGCCGGACACATCGGCGGGCGTGGGGATCTCGAAGGACGAGTCCGGCGAGAAGTCTTCAGGGTCCGCGAACAGGTCGTCAGCCTCGTTTGACTGCGGTTCGGTGGAGCCGCTGCCATCCTCCTCGTGTGCGGCCGGAAAGCGGAAGATGAGAGACTCGGGCAGTTTTGGGTACTCGATCGCGAACTCCGGGGAGGTGGGGGAGGTAAAGTGAGGGGTAGACGCTGCCATCTAGAGAAACAAGATCGAATGAGCGGTGTCCTTGCTCTGAGACGGACGGGCAATGTTGAGAGTGCACGTACCATCACTCTGAACGGGTCAAAGCGCTGCATATCATAGGACACTCCGCGCCGCGCGTTGCTGGGGGTAGGAGGGGGCGGAGAAGGAAGTGGTTCCAGCCACTCCTCGTCGTCCTCCAGCTTCGACACGCTGGAAACGGACACACGCAGATTCTGAGGTTAAAAGGAGAGGGTCAGTAACCACCACATTGTCTGTTGCAAGACGAAGGTACATAGATACACGTACCTTCCTAACCACAGAGTGTGCGTCCATTTTGCGGCGAATAGAGGAGACGTGGAGTAAGAAGTGGCTCGCGAACTGAGGGTTGGGCTGGGCGGAGATTATGAAGACCCATGGGACTATATATACAGGATCAGCGGTATCGAGAAAGCCGCGCAGTTGTGGACAATGACGGCCTAGCTCTTTGCCCCCGCGGTGGCACAAAGCGCGCCTGAGAGTTGACATTGAAGCCATTCTTGGTCAGCCATTGTAGCGTATGAACGGAAGCGGACGGAACATATGCGTTCACCGCAGCTTTGACCAGCATCGGTCCGCCAAGTCGGGTCTTGACAGTCAGGGAGTGGCCGAACAAAGCGGTGGGTCGGCGCTAGTCAGGATAAAGGACAATGAGAACGAGGGTCTGACGAGGTTCGCACCCCCTACAGATTCTCACTACCCACCATGAACAACCACAACATCATCTCCAGGAAGAACAGCTGCAACGAAGCTGAGATCCTGACTGCTCACCGTATCCAGATGACGAAGGCTACCATCTGTTTCGACTGGAGCAGCCTCCGGGCTACCGACAATCGGGAAACTAAGCAGGAAATGGTGCAGGTGAGTCTTTCGCATGTAACGGCAACCGCAACGCACACTGACCACGGCAATAGGGCGACGAGCAACGAGGCCAGTCGAGCACACAGCCCAAATGACTTCTCCGCACAGCAGTTGGGCGAGTTCGTCTATAACAGCACATCAGTAGTTCTGTCTCAACAACTGCAATATATGTCGTACCTGTTATTCCGTTGCAGATGAACGCGACGCGTCGAGATGGGGGAGGGAAGCGGTTGGGGGCGAATTACTCACTTCGTTGGTGGAATCGACGGAAACAGAACATGTCCTCCACGCTCAGGTCCTCCACGCTCAGACATTGAACTCCCAGAAATGTCGTGGACAGTGCGAGTCAAGTAACGAGGATCGCAACTTGCCAGCTACTTATCTGCTGCCATCAAGCCCAAATTAAACATGAGCTGTTTCAGGACAAGATCAATCCCTGCCGGTCTTTTTGCTCGAGGAGGCGAGGTTAGACAGACTTTTCCTAGGTGCAAAGCACTATGTAGGACAGATGGAGGAGAACTAGTGGGAGTTGACTCCGCTGCTCGTGTGGTTTGAACTGCGAATCTTCGTGCGACTCTGATTTTTGCTACTTGTGAGCGCTCAACGAAGGAGACCCCCGGACAGCCCTTCCGAATCGTATCTTGCGGCTCGCCAGTATCGGATCGAACTCTTCTCCGGACATGCCAGCTGGTCGAGAAGCAGACCTCATTACCGTTGCGAAATTGGCCTTGCAGTGGGCAAGAACTCATATAGGTATATGCACGTGCTAATGAACTACAATTGCAGGGTACAATTTTGTTTGCGAAGCACGTCGCAGCCTCGGAGTCATCATACCACAACTTCAGTTGCCAATGCGTCTGGCCGCTCGTAGAGATGCCAAAAGCAGGCGGACTTTGTCCCAATGCTCCCTCTTGCTCTTTTTCTTCCATATCTCGGGTGTAACTGAGTTCGGGACCGATAAGCAAGGCAGAAGCCGATCAATGACCAGAGCAAAGGCGAGCAAATCCACCTCTGCCACTCCGACGAAAAACTGTATCTCTAGCTCCCGGACGCCGTTGTCGAGCCGTGGTACAGAGTCCGGGGAAGGCAGATACGTAACATCCAGGGTCGCAAGACCGACACTCTCGAGGTACGGACACCGCTGCAGGAAGTCGGCGAGGTCGGCCACGGTGATGGGCTGGACGTCGTTGGGGATGGTTTCGGTACATATGGCCCAAAACAAATTGAGCTTCGGCCACGCATTAGCGAATACGTGAAGGTCATCGCGTGAGACGTCCTTGGGGTAATCCCAAAACTTGCAGGAAACCTTCCTGAGTTCGCGGAGGGATAGCATCGGCTGGAGGATGTCTGCAAGAGATGGCATAGCCGCAGAATCATTGAAAATTTCCGGGGCGAGGGTTAGAGACTTGAGACCGGCGGGGACGAGTGAACGGACGGAGGCGACGAAGCACATGTATTCTTCTACGGTCTCGAACGTTTCGGAGTCCAGGTCGATCTCCACGAGCTTCTGGAGTGGGATTGCTTGCAAGAGCTTGAGGAGGTGCTCGGAGGTGCCGCGCAAGGAAAGCGAGACTAGCGGTGGGAAACCATTGGAGAACATTGATGTGGAAGTGGAGATCGTTCCGAGCGACACATGTGCTCGCAGACCTCGGAGAGAAGAGAGGGAAGAGAGGGCTTGCAGCGTCTCGTTCCCGACGCAAACGGGAGATGATAACAGATCAATGTTCTGCAAAGATTCGAAGCGACCGAGAGCCTGGAGATGTCCTGAGGCTTCGGGGACCGCTGTGTGAATGCCGCGGCGAATGGCGAATATGCAGGGAAGGCAGAGGTACCGAAGAAGCTTGTTGACGAAAACTTCATTCTCGGGGAAAACACTTTTATCCTCGTAGTATTCGGGAGATGCGCGGAATTCCAACTGTTCGAGTGTGGGGGAGAGTAGGAGAACGCATGGCAACGCCTGTGGAAGCGCTTGAAGGCGCCGCAGCATGGGTAGCAGCGGCATTCCTCCGAGCCGCTGCACAAGTATCTGCCAGGCAGAAGGGTGTATCGGGACCGAAGGCTCGCTGCTGTTGAGCTCTCGTACGCGTCGTGCGTACCCTTGGAATCTGGACCACGCGACGTCGCTGATGTCCCGATGAACACGCTATTGATATGGAGTTGAGTGGTAGCTAGTAGTAACGCCCAGTGGTAGTAGTAAGCTCACCAGATTGTAATGCAAGCCTGAACAGGGCAAGAGCCTCAGCAAAGGCACGATATCGTCGAGGACGCGCCATAGAGCGTCCAAGGCCTTCTCGGAGAATACTCGACAGACAAGTGCCGATGCGGCAAGGGTAGAGCGCAGGTACTGCCGTTCTGACGGACCCCAGAAGATGGGATGGTCCGTGACAGAAGCTTCAACCCATGCAGGTGTTAGGTGAGAGAAGATTTCGCGCAGGATGTCCTGCTGCAAAATTGCGGGAACTGCGGTGGTCATCTGCGACAGCACAAAGTTGATGGATTGAGTGGTTAGCCGCCTGGGAAGTACTCAAGTACGTTGAGTATCACCTTGACTTGGATGCCGGCACACCTCGCAAGCTGATAAGTGGCCTTCAAGCATGAACCCAAGGTCAAACTACTTCAACTTGATGACAAGCGTATCGTGGGCGCCTGCGACCGTCATTAGCATCACGTGCCCCATCGGGCCGCGGCGGATGTGTTTGCTCAGCTCTTCCGATCTCCCCTAAGCAGACGGTCTATTGGGCAGGACGACCTGAGAGGCAGAATTCCTGCCCATACTGTCCGGTGTTGCAGTAACGCTCCACGGACCGAAATACATTCCACCTGATCAGAAATGGTATCGCCGGCGCATGATGGACCAGGAATTTGAAGCCTCCAGGCCAGATGAATGGCACGGCGTAATTTTACAGCACTTAGTAGCATCTAGGATGGATTTCAACGTAAGCGCGAATCGTCGAGTGTATCCGGCCGATAGTATATGTAGATATCCTGGCTTAATCCTGTTCGCAAAGTTCTCAGCTCTGATTACACTTCAGCGAGTGCTCACGCGCTCACCTCCCACTGTTCTTCCATTTCGTTATGCAGGGAATCGCCGACATCCGACTCGATGTCATCGTCCGGGGGATCTGACGCCAGGTGCTTCCGGCGGAGCTGTAGCGCACCCAAGAGGATCTCTGTAAGGCGCCAAGGTTCATGCTGGGGATCGGGCACAAGGTGCTCTCCTGCACGATGAAATTGGGATGGTGTTGCGGAGCGCGGGGCTTGCAAATTAGGGAAGAGTCTGTCGAGGATGACAGCGAGTTCAAGCAGGTTGGTCTGCGAGGCTCCCACTAACGGCTCGATGTACAACCGCCGCATGCTATGCCGCGCGAGAGCGGGAATGGATGCCGGGGGAGGAAGGGATGCAACATCCAGGGATGGGAGGTGAATATCCTCGAGCCGAGGGCAGTGCCGGGCGAATTCGACGAGCCCGGAGATGGTGGGACGGCAGAGCCTCAGACTGCTCGGCCAGAAGCGGAAATAGCTGAGCTCGGGCCATGCGGCAGCGAAAGCTGCAGCGTCGTCGTCGTCAAAGATGGGCGGATATTGCGCGCAATCGAACTCAACATTGAATTCAGTGAGCTGGCTGAAGCGCAGGAGCGATCGAAATATCCGAGAGGCGGAGAACGAGGGGGATGGTGAGATGTGTCGACTAGTGAAGTACAGGTTGACGTTGGTGAGAGACGGGGATACTTCCGCCGTGATGCGAACGAAGGAGTCATGGATGGCCTGTTCGGATGGGGCCGAAGGCAGCGTGAGGGAGAGTTCGCGCAGGTTTTTGAGACGGGTTGCAGCGAAGAACCGGACTAGGTCCGCTAAAGATCCACCGATGTGAATCTGAGTGAGAGAGCTGAAATCGCCGGCCAAAAGCAGCTCTTCGGTTGAGTCCGAGGTTGTCTGCAGAGAGATCTCGACCTCCAGGACAGTTAGGCTCGACATCTGAGACACGATGTTCAGTGCCTTCGAGTCGAACGCAATGCTGGACCAGAGCATGTCAAGGGTGCGAAGTTGCTGAAATCGATGGAGCGAAGTGAGATACGAGGAAGAGAGGCTTTGCAGGCAACCCCGGACGGATAAATCGCGGAGGTGCGGAACCCTGGAGGGGACCACCTGGATGACGGAACCCACAGCAGATGCATCAACACCAGTCACCTCTCCCGATGAGAGGGACTCCGTGAACGCGAAAGCTAGTTTCACTTCGTGGAGGGACGGTGACAGTATCCGCATGAGTACGGAGGGATCCTCGATCGAAAGCACGGCAGTGAGGCGACGTAGGTTGGGCAACAATGGTCGGTTTCCGCGAACTCCTTCTAGAAACGCCCATACGGACGAGTGCATTGACTTGAACGCGTCTAGGCCATGTAGTTCGCGGACACGGCTGGCGTACCATTGCATGCGGGCCCATTGGTCAGGTGTCACCTCTTCGGTGATGAGCTGCTCGGAATCGCAAGATGAACTTGAAATTAGATAGGTGTTTCCAGGAAATGGCAGACAATAACTAACCCATTCGTAGGCTAGACCTGACTCCTGGCGGATGAACGAAGGAAGGACTCTGAAGACAGGCTGAACGTCGTCGAGAGATCGCCAGAGTACCGCGAGGGCCGGTTCGGTGAACGCCCGACAAACGCAAGCCGCAGATGCCAGATCGGACCTCCACGGTCCATCTGCGCCTGTGAAGATGTCCTCGTCATATATCGCAGACATAGCTTCGAAGATTTCTGTGAGTATATCGCGACACTCGAGCGCGCGTCGGGCAGCCATGTGCTGGCCGGCTTGCAGGGGCGACGATCTGCAAGACCGACAATAAGTACGTTGGTCCCATTGGTGAATAGTCTCAGTGAACGCTCAACGAGCAAACGAATCACAGACACTCACTCAGCAGATAGCTTGGCAGTACGGCGACCAGGGAAAGGTGCCAGCAGTTCGATGCCGGTGCTAATACTGGAGTCTAGAGAAAACTGCCAGTGCTGAAAAACGTCAGCATACCAGGTATCATATGTTACTAACGCAATTACGACGCCACTTGCCTTCGCAGTAGCCAAAGCGCGCAACTGTCCAGTACGATGTATGGTATGGTCCGGTATGGTCGTCGTACACAGATTTGTAGCGAGTCGGGACTAGAGTGAGGGGAGCAAGTACTAAAGACGCGGAGTCCGGGGTCCGTTGGCGCCTAGTTGGCAGCCCGGGCGTTTGGCTGGTTTCGCATCTTCCTCCTCTATTCCTCCTCGTACTTATCGTCAAGTTCCTGAACCTTGCAACTAGTACCATTTTATTCATGCTCTGCCGTACTGGCTGCTGATATCTCGACTTTCGGTAAGAAGGATGCCTAGTCGGATCAATGCCGCACATCCTGGAACTCACTACAGATCGTGTATACTGTTCACTAGAAAGCATCCCAGTTCGTCAGCATTCCCGCAGACCCATAAGATGTGAGTAGGATGGGTTTGTTTACGCTAGAGAGTTGCAGTCACACCCATCGCCTCCTAGACGCGTTCAGGGCACCTGGTTGTACGGAGGTCTTTCTGCGCACCGCCTATCTCCCAGCTAGACCAACATTCGCGCAGCAACATGCAGGGATTGTTTCGTACAGCACCTCCGCTGCGAGTGACATCACTGCGCGGTCCGAAACTCAGCTGCGTCCGCACCCAGTTTCGCTCATATGCCGCTTCAAGCCGGAGCGATTCCCTTCCGCCGAGCTTTCTGAGCCTGTACCGGTTGTTCCTGCGCTCCACCGCCGCATCGATACTCTCTCAGCCCAAGGCAACGGCCGTGTTACGCCAGGCATGGCGTCCGGCGTTCTCTCAAGCAGCAGCGGTGATGCGCCACCTCGAACGCGGCGATGCTCCTCCAGAACAACGTCGAGCATTGACGCACTGGCTCACTGAATGGGAGAAGCGAGGTCAGTTGTATAGCATCTCCAGCCGGTGATCCGGAGCTGACCCACTCAATGCCCATGTATTCATCCAATCCACTCGCGGCCGGCGTGACCAATCTCTCCGAATCAACAAATGTATACGCATCCTCAGTCGACAAGACATTGTCGCTGTTATACAGCTCCGCGGTGGCTCGAGGGCTGCCACATCAGGTTACTCGCAATCTGTACCTGATGACCCTGGCGAACAAGAATGTCATCGATCCGCCGCCGTTCTTGCTCGGTGGAGGTGTATGGAATGGCCAGCTCCCCCCGGGTGACCCGTACTATCAGCCACCGAAGACCCCCAAGAGCAAGACCCCGCAACAGCGGGCTCGGGAGCGCTTTACCGGGCGGTCGCTGCATGCGCTAAGCGACGTGATTGGCATGGCGGAGGGCTCGGTTGGCGTGTTATTGGGTAGGTTGCAAAGGCGGCGGTGATTGGACGCGCACCCGGCCTCGGGCATGCGAGTGTGGACGCGAGGGCGGGATTTGAGATGGCATGCCGTTTGTATCACTACAAAGTGCTGGCGCACGCAGTCGCTGAGGCAGGCGGGATCACTGCTCCGGAATCGACTGCTCGGGGCTTTGGCAATGCGAGGTACGTGTCGCATTTGCCTTGCTTGGTCGTCATCCGCTGATAGGGCGCAGCTCCTTAGCGTGTGATGAGCATCGCCGCTTGCTGCAAGCTATGTCGATTGCACCGGTAAGTAAGTATGCTGCCTTCAGCCGGTCCTCCACGCTTGCCCTTCAGCGTGGGGGTACTGAGTGTATACAGTACCGGGTATTAGGGTTTGTTTACTTGACCGGTCCTCCACACCTATCCGGCGGCGGCGAACATTGACCAATACCGAGAAGGCTGTACGCTCAGGGCGATAGCCTCTGAGGCCCCGCGACAGGTGAGGGCTCTTCCTGGCTCTCCTAAGACAACGTCCTTATTGCGCCTCGCGTGCGGATCGGTCAGTCGTTCTGCTATCATCTTCCTCCGTCCCATTCTGATGTCAAGGTTTGCCAGCAGTGCTGTCGTCTCGAGGCCGTAAGCAGAACACCTCCCGATGTCCGAGCGGCTACTGGCGAGATCCATCAATGTTGCCAAACGATTGATCGAAGACCATCTTCCCCTGAGCTGTTCGACGCCCATGGGCACACTCCACTTTTCGATTAGACTTTTCACCTCCAGCGACATCATGCCTCCCATCTGGTCCGTCAGACATGTAGAATCAGTCCTCGGTAAGTGGCATGGCGGATTGGTCGAGAATGACCTGCGGCTAATAACGCACGAAAGATAGCCGCCCTTCGCCTCCAACTTGTCCAAGGTTAGGTGGTTGATTGACACCTCAGGTCCGCCTCATTTGATTGGCCAGCGACCAATCCGTGTCGCGTGATGCTTACAGAGGCGAATCGCAACCTCATCTCGTCCGAGCTGTGCAGCATGGGAGTCGTGCCTTCCCACATCCTTCTAACAACTGTCACACCGTGAACCTAGCCCTGCAGATCCGCCGTGGAGTGCCGGCTCTGCCAGCGTCGGGAACACCAAACGCGTCGGGCAGCGCTCACTGTGATAGATCACTGTCAAACTTTGCAGATCATTTCACAAGGCTGTCCGATATCATCCCGCTTCAGGTGCAGGCGTGGCTGCTGCTGCGACCAACTGGGATATATACCTGGCGAGTGGGCAGATGACGCACCCCGTCAAGTTCGCTGTACGATGAGTGCTTCTCCCCTCGCTACCACGTCAATCATCGGCAGCGGTCTCCATCATCGTGCAGACGTCCGACGGCCCCATGGCGGCTTCCCTTCTTCTTCGATGACATACATATCCCTGCACATAAACGCAGCGACCCACCTACCTTCATTTCGTTTTCCCCTTTCTTCACCCTGTTCCGCTTCTCCTTCAAGTTCTTCGGCGCGCACGGCGCATCCGGTTTCCGGAAGACGAGGACAAGGACTCAAGGATTCCCGTAACATGGCCGCTGTGCGACCAAAGCTTGCCGTGCTCCCTTTTGGTGGAGCTGTGTATGCCAGGAGCATGAAGGACTCGCCGGCCTCGGACTTTCTCGACATGAGGTCCAACCCCTCGAGTCCAGCGGTGGAATCATTTTCGGCGATATCTAAGGGCAAGGTGAGCAGTGCGTTTCCTGTGCGCTGAGAGACGCGGGCGCTCACGCACTGGACCATATATAGGCCGTTTCTGTGCCGCAGCCCAGCGTGAAGAAGATGCGCAGGAGGGTCGCGCTCCTGAGCGGCGTGCACCTGAACCTACCGAACTCCCCTGTCGTCGGCCCGACACCCCCAGGCTCGTCGACAGCATGGACGTTCACAGCGGAGTGGGACTCTACGCAGGACGAGATAGTCTTCAGTGACCTCGAGCGCGCCAGGGAGGCTGGCGGCTCAGCCTCTTCGGGCACCCGCTTCTTCCCTAGCGCCATTCCGTTCGACGTGAACGAGGATGAGATGGAATTCGAGCTTTTCTCGCTTCCCCCTCACCTCTCAGTCGCGCCGCATCTCGCAGACATGTCTCCTTCAACATCCTCGTCTTCGTCTTCCACAAGTTCTTCACCTTCTTCCCCTGCCCTTTCCGATATTTTTGACCTGTACACGACGACCCCGAGCACGCGCTCCTTCTCCGACGCGGAAGACTCTGCATCCACCGCTCCTTCCTCTTCCGTCGACACTTCCTCGCCCACAAGCGTGTCTCCGCCCTCGTACAAGGACAGCCGGTTCGATCCACCCGCCATCTCCGTCACGTTCTTCCAGGAAGACGAGTCGCAGGACGGGTATGTGACACACACGACGCACTTCCAGGGCGCGTCTTCCGGCCGGGTTACCGGTGTCGTCGTTGCCCCCGTGTCTGCGTTTGAGCCTGTCTCGTGGACACCCTTCCTCAATGAGAAGAGCAGAGCGTTCACGCGAGCACCGTATTCGGCCGCGGTCTCGAGCCGACCAAGGCCAAGACCGCTGCCCCCTTTGCCAGTTCGCTCGTCGTCATAGCCAATCGTGAACCCCGGCAGGACCCTGTATGTCCTATGCATACAGTATTGCAAAGCTCATGGTCTACAAGAGGGTACCTTCCCGGAGCTTCGCATCGCCGCTTCGTATGCCTGCTCTCCACTTCGCTTTCGAACATATCTCAGGCTTCTGAGCTTTATATTGGCCCGCCCATCTTTCTATACTTCGCTCTTCATCTTTAACCTATTCACGGCTGGCCAATCTTATTATATCTACATACCCTGTTTATCCCGGACTCACCCGCCATGTGTACATTACGAGTCCAAGATCCCATCCCCCACCCCCCACCTCCCACCTCCCATCTCGCTATCCGCTCCCCTGCACCCTCACCCTCCCTCCACTTCCGCCTCGACCTGCCATGCAGTGCTTCGATCACACGCAAAAAATGTCTCTACGATCACAAGCATCACAAACGTTAACAATATTGCGTGTACATTATCTGTACAGTGTGTACCAACAGCCCGTGCTTCAGCTCCTCCGATCCGCGACCCGAGCTCGTCTGCCACCCGTCAACGAACACCGACATCCCGCCATTCCTGCACGCCCGCATTGATGCCGCCTCGTGGCGCTGTGGTTTGCGACGACTTCGCCGCAGCCGAACCAATGCGGAATACTCGGGTAACTTCGAGGCATTGCCCGCGCATGCCGGCTTCTGTGCCTGTTATTTTGCCGGCAAGGAGTCTGAGAGTGTTCGTCCAGTCACCGATGACCGAGGACTGATGCAGGAATCTCTGCCCGGCTGTCGAAGCAGGCCGCATGGTCGATCGTGGACACCAGCTCCCCGGTTCCCAAGGCATATCAAGGAGCCAACGTGGTTCATAGCTCCCGAGTGCGCATCCTACAGAGTCCCGATGTATACTTTGTCCGATCATCCGACCACCTCCCGCTCGTCCCGCCTGGAAGTGAAAGCGCTTGATGGAGCTGAGCGCGGAGTTTGAGGATCCCCGATGGTTCTGTATTTCTAGAAGACCCATCTCCTGAACGTTCCTGCGCGAGCATCCACACAGATCCACAAGGCCACATCAGCGATACCCACCGCAAAGGATAGATGGGACAGTCACAGTAGCTCCACTTCCAGTATCCAGTGTGGACGTCGAGTGGACCGATGTCGTCTCTGCCGCTCTGCATTGTACGGGATGATACGGGATGCGCCCAAGAAAGAAGTGTGTCTAACATGTGATGTGCGTACAGATGGATAGTCGTCT
This sequence comes from Polyporus arcularius HHB13444, assembly GCA_004369055.1. NCBI lineage: Eukaryota > Fungi > Basidiomycota > Agaricomycetes > Polyporales > Polyporaceae > Polyporus > Polyporus arcularius. The sequence continues at coordinate 21,719 of ML211410.1, forward strand.
ATGTGCGAGATAAGTATGGTTGTGTGCGGTGTGCACCAGATGCCAATAGTGATATGACGCGCCAGTCAGTGCCAGTGTAAGATAGAAGTGTGTCTCCGAGTGAGCCCGCCGCGTGATGGAGAGAACCGCCTCGAAGCAGACATCAACGCTCCCGCTCCCGCACCTTCTGCTCGATGCACGCCATCGCGCTCGCGACGTCCTTGAGGAACGCATCTTCGCCCAACAGAGTGACGATGCCCGCCTTCTCGAACGACTCGCGTGGCCCAGGTTTGAGATGCGTGATGTACAGCCCAACTCCGCGATTCTGCAGACGCGACGTCAGCGACATCAGATCGCAGATGTCAAAATCCAACGTGAGCAGTCGACGCTCGCAGTCAGCAGTGGCCACAGTACAGACAAGGATACGTTCGGGCGCACCTTGTACGTCTCCGCCAATTCATAGAAAATTTGCGCTGCTCTGCAATTTTCAAACGGCGAGATAAAAACAAACGCCACAATTGGATTTGGTCAGTGCTTTGTTCGTAACAAGAACCACGGCGTTGACACGGGCGGCGGCGGCGGCCTGTCAATGGAAATGAAGGGACTCACGAAGCATCGATGGTGTCGACGTCGGCAAGGTGGAAGACAAGTACGTTAGCGTCGCGCCTGTGTGGCTCGTCGGCCGGGTGGTGCTTGTCATGCCCGTACAGTTCCAGGCGCCGCAGACGTTCTACGTTGACGGTGCCGCCGTCAGTCGAGTGCCACATTTGTGTACGCAGTATCAGCGTGTCATGATGATCACATCCGTGAGTGAGGCATGCAATAATAATCGTCAGGAACGCACCTTTCAGCTGTGCTGTGTTCGCTGCGGTAGCGGGAATTGTGGATGAGACGTTAGCGCGAGAAGGGAAGGGATTCCGAGACAGGCGCGTACCGAAATCGAGGTTCTCGCGGATGCGCACGATGAGTACGCCAGACGTATCCTCCTCCGCGTCAGGATTCTCGTCGATTGGCTTCCACCTGTCAGTCCCTGGGATACGGCCCTGCGAAAGGTCCGTCAGCATCCCGAACACCACGTTCTGTCACAGATTGGAAACGAGAAGTGTCTTACGAGGATGGTCATCCGAGGCCGGGAAGATCGCCGAACGACGAGCAGGAGTGAGATGACAACGCTGACCGCGATCCCGATCTCGACATTCCAGATGATAGTCAAGAGGAACGTGAGCGACATCAGGAGGAGGTCGATCCATGCCCGCATCCTGTTCGTACTGGTCAGTCACCTTCGCTCCACTGCCTCGCCACACAGGTACGTACTTCCAGTAGAACTTCGCATCGTGAGGGAATTCAGACAGCAAGGAGAAGACGATGAGGCAGATGCTGAGGCGCTAGTCAGCATTGGGCGAGACGCTGTGGCTGGAAACGGCTCACATGGATGCAAGCACGCATTTCGGCAGGTAGTAGAGCCACGGCAGGAGGAAGAACGTCGCAAGGAGCACAAGAGTCGACGTCACCAGCGAGGCCATCTGCGTGCGGCCCCCAAGATCGCCGTTCAGCTTCGACCTGGTGATCGAGCCATAGGCGGGAAGCGTGCCCGGAATGAACGAGCCAACGATGTTCCCAGCTCCCAGGGCCACGAGCTCGCGGTTGGGGCTGATGCTGTATCCGAAGCGTCCAGCGTTCTGCTTCGCCGCGACGATACTGTCTAGGAAGCCAACGACCGAGATGAGCACGGCCGTCGAGGTCGTCCTCCGCAGGTACCTGAGCGTCATCTTCCTGAGCGGGAACTGGACGAACGTGCCGGTGTTGATTGGGACGGATCCCAGGATCTCCACTCCGTCCTGGTCCCAACCGAACTCATCAGACAGCACTGAGGCACATCTCGGTCAGATGTGACATTCAAGGGAAGGACGGGAAAACGTACTGGTCGAGACCACCACCACGATGAAGACCTCCGGCAACCGGTAAATGAACCAGTACTTCTTGAACGCCTGTTTACAGCTCCGTATCGCCACGAGAATGCTAAGGGCACCGAAGCTGATAATCGTTGTGAGCTTGTGCGCGTGCGTGAAGGCGTTCTCGATGAGGAAGAAGAGCTTGTCTAGTGTGGACTTCGGTTGCAGAACGTGCTCTAGCTGCGTGAGGCCGAACATCGGGATGAGCTGCTCTCTGCACAAAACATGGTGAGCACGACATCGCAGAGATTTACGCGGCACATACATCATGATGACTACAGCGACGGCAGTGACGAAACCGCGCAGTAGTGCGCGGCTGAGGACGACGTCCAGGAATCCCAGCCTGAACAGGCCCAGGAGAAAGCTAATCAAGCCAACCTGCGGCTCACTTGAGTACGACGCCGTCACGATGCACTCAAACAACGCACCTGGAAAGTAATGATCGTAGATATTGCAAGAGAGACGGCATTGGGGTCCACTGGGTGCGTATGAGGGTCGGCGTGTAGTATCTCGTCGACTGCCTGGCCGACGAGGAGCGAAAGAGCGGCTTCGGGGGCGACGTTCAATTGACGAGACGTCCCCAGCAGTGCGTACACGATGCCTGGTATGGCGGCGGAGAACTGCGATGGCATCATTATGAAGCACGCGCAAGATGCACGAGGTATGACATACCAGACCAGTCACCGGACTGAGCTTGGCCAGCGAGGAGGCATAGGAGACCGATTGGGGTATGAGCATGCTTGCGACGGTGATACCTGCGAGGAAGTCGCCCGCAAACCTGCCGTACCGTGTCAGTCACTGATCCAATGCACGTAGTCACTGTCTCGTACGCACAGGGAGAACGAATACTCGGGTATCCAGGCGGTTGAAGGGATATAGTACCGGACTTTCGCCCATGTCGATTTCCTCCTCCAAAGTGGAGGCCGTCCATCTGAACCTGCACGAAGTCCGGGATGAGCATCTGCTGATATATTCACCATGACGATGGAGAGAAGAACCGAATTTTTCGTCCGGACCGACCCGCCTTAGGCTGTCATACAGTAGATGCTCCCAGTCAAAGTTGGTACCACCGGGCGGGGGTTGGCAGGAAGCTGTCCTAAGACCCAGCGGTACAATTGCGCATCTGCATGCTCTAGCAGCCTGTGCGAGTAGTACCAGAACGGCGACTGGAAGGACATCGTCATTCGTGAACCACACAAATGCCTCAGACGTTCTCGTCGGGAGCAGGAAGGTAAGTTCACGCGCCAACCAACGCTACGTAGGTCATTACAGGAAGGAAGACCATGACCGGCTCAGGTTGCACGTACTCGCAGCCGATCGCGCAGCAACCACACCTGAACTTGGCGCGCAAAATAAGACCACAATGCGCGAGATGCCACGCTGAGCCGCTGCGGAATTGTGCTAACAAGGAGCTGAGATTCGGCGAGGACACGGGCACTAATTCCGAGCAAGGGGACATTCGCGGGACGGTAGTGGCCTCCGAACGTCTGTCTCGCAAGTGCGTGATCGACGACTGTTGGCCACTCAAAGCCGTCTCGAGGAAACAGTTGAACCATTGACCCATCACCCCGACAGCTCCAGGAAGTCAGGTCGACTGGGGTGTGTGTCCAGCAGACTGCTCGCGCATTGGAGCGGTCCACCCAGGGTCTCTCAAAAGTGACGGGCAGTGTAACTTGCTTGTAAGGCACACCACCCTCCACACGTCCTTCCCGACCCTCCCGACTATCATGTACCGCCAGCCACGCGCCTGGCAGAACCCGTCGCCGGCTAAGATCATCGGAAGGTGAGCAGTCCGACGTGGGGGAACCTCTGTTCACCTCGTCGCTCGGACGTTCTCCCTGGGCTGCGCTCGCCGCTCTCGTGTACAGCCCGAACAAACCAGACTGTTTGGCCCCAGACATGACATTCGAGGTAGCAAATTACGCACTTAACGAGCTCCCTGACCCTGCTTCTACCTCGCGTATGTCTTCCCTTCCCTCGAGCAGAGCCGTTCGCTCGCCGACCTCCCCATCCGCATATCCGGGCGTCCTCGGAGTCACAGCTCCGCTTCCTGGCAAACTTGACATAGCCGAGCCGTATCCTGAGAGTGTCTGAGTGCTGTAGCTAATGTGGGCGGGTCGTAGGGTGTCGTTTGTGCTCCTGCGTGAAGGCTGCGGATCCATGGTCTTCGCTGGTTCGACTAGATCTATGGTGACCACGCTATCTTGAGCTCAGCGAGACAAAGTCTCCGTGGCGAGAGAAGAGATTACTGCCAGCATGAGGGTCAGAGTCTAGTCAACTTTCAAATCCCAGCAGTGCCGCACGACTACATTATTACATATGGGAAGCGGATGCCCGGGCCGGCTCCAACCAACCAATTACACTGCCCCGATTCACTTGAACAGACTTGTGCTTAACCACCACCTTCTTCAAGTTTACCTCGCGGCTTTTATCTACGCGCAAGTCCTCTCGAGTCAGTGGGGCCAACGTAAGTGCACATCATAGATTCACTTCGTACTCTGAACAACGCGCCTCTCTCCAACCTTAAGTATCGCTGGCAATATCGATGTCTTCGACGCAGAGTGCGATAGCTTGCCAGGATGTCCTCAGAGAGATCGTCTTTCACTTGGCTCCTGTATTAGAGGATAAGTCCACAGATTTTGATGCGGACTTAGTATACAACAGGAACAGCGATCTGCTCTTCTGGCATGTGCAACAGTCAACGACGGGATGTCTGCCTGCGCTTTGAGTGCCCTTTGTCACCGACTTGCATCTCAAGAATGTGGTGGGGGAGGCCTCGGCAAACTTTCTGGCGCTCTCGCTCGTGATAGACCGGCTGTTTCCAGATCTCAGCATCCCTAGGTATATCCCGCACAGGTCGCATATGCCCTCGCTGTTGCCGGACAGTAGGCTCGACATCGTCGTGGGCATCCAAGCTGCGAGGCGGCACGACGCGCACTTCGGGGGCGTGCCCTCGGCCTCAGCTCGGAAGGACGGACCTCGACGTTGAGTAGCAGCGAATCGTCGTGGTTTACAGCAACTCGACGTTTTTTGGGATTTACATTTTATTGGATCATTGTAAGCGTTGATCCCTTTCCACGACTCGACATCCGCGTTACGGGGAGCATATGAAGTGCGATCTACAAGGACGACGAACAGTCGAATACTGTAACGTAATCAGAGATATCGCCCACCAGGGCCCGCATCTTCCTCGCCCCATCTTCGTTGTACCTTAGCCCCACGTACTCAAGCTTAGGGATCCCCAACGCCGCGCGCTTCCGCAGCGCGATCAGCATGAGACGATGCTGCCGTTCCGAGAATTCGAGATAGTCCATCTCCAACCTTCTCAAGTTCGGACAGAGCGGCCTGCTCAGTTGAGGTCCCTCGGTAGGGGCTGACAAGCTCGACAGCGCCATGAATACGTGGACAGGGTCCCCTCCCGGGTGGATCTCGAGATGTTGGAGTGTCGGGAACGCGGCAAAGAGTTCGATCCAGGTATGGAACGACTGGGTATTTTGGGGCTCCAGGAACACCCTCAGAGTCTGCAGTCGGACATCTCGAAACAGGATGGCGAACTCGGTGAGCATGGTGGAGTGGTAGGACCACCAACCAGTGTAGTCAACTTTCGTGGAGAGAGATAAGGTCAACGGGAGTGACCGCCGCGGGACTACGCCGATGATCTCTTGGTCGTCCTCGATGTTCAAGGTGATCCACACTTCCGTGAGCGTGCGCAGGACCGGAAGGTGCGATGTATTCTTGGGAAGTAAGGACTGGAAACCCTCTTGCAGCTCGTCACCAATGATGGCAGGCCACCCCTCGAGACGCACAGTCACGGTCTCCTCTATGTAGACGTTGGCGATGAAGTGCGCGATGGAGTCCGGGGCATCACCGAGCACGAGCTCGCGCAGCTTTGGCAGACGAATCGTCCGCGTGGATTCGTGTATAGAAGATGATGCAAACCGAGAGATGAAGTGGTGCAGCTCTAGCTCCTCAAGCTCGCTGCATGCCTCGATGACATCCAGGAATTGCCGAAACGAGGGTATTGGCTGGAGTGGGGAACACGAGCGGAGGCTGAGATACCGGAGCCGCGACATTGTTGCAGCCGTCCAAGGCACAACCGCAATTTGGAGGTGGAGGACGCGAAGAGCCGGAAGGCGGCTGGGCGAGAGGTCGAACGGCACATATTCGGCGACTCGCAGTTCCTGTGGCTCGTCGACCCATAGCCGCAGTTCGTCGAGGACGGGGAACGTCTCGTTGTGGATTGGTGACAGGAGGATAAGACAGGCGAGCGACATGGGAGGAAGCAAGAGCTTGCGCACGCGATGTATGTGCGGCATGATCAGCATCAACAGCGCCTCGACACCAGTTCGGTGGGAGTGGAAGTAGAGCTCGAGGACAGCGTCTCGGGTGCGAGCTATCGCGAGCTCCAACCACTTGGTGCTATTCCCGACATCAACGACTTGCCATAGGAGAGGGGTTTCGAGGGCGACGGCGCGCCAGTGGCGACAAACACCCATGAGAGGTGCCCATGCACATGCGTCCCTCCACTCTGGCTTTGTCCCTCTATCGTGACCCTCAATGCGCGGAGGTTGGTGGAGAACGAAGATCTTGACCAAGATCTCGTTCGGAAGACAGTCGATGGTTATGGCCATGATGCTGCCCTTCATCATGTCAGTCAACGTAGTATACATCATGTAGAGATTCGACAGGGTAGTGCTTACCGATGAGCGACTCCGTACCCAGTCTAGCCTCTTGTCGGCTCAAAGACCTGCTGGCAGAGCTCGATGGTAGAGAGGTCGAGAGGCGATGGTAAGAGGGACGTTATCACGGCAGATCAGATCTAACTCTGATCCGACTGCAGGTAAATAAGGTCGGTACTTCCCGGACACCTGGCAGTAATCAACTTAGACCATCACTATGATGCCGCGAAAGGCCACAAAAAAGCCACACAACGCGTTGGCGGCCCATTAGGTTGCGTGCGGTCGTGAGGAGTCGTGATCCCAGTGCTTACTGGCCAGTAGAGTCGGTCTAGCTTCTGGCATATCAGCTCCCACAAGTTTCCTCAGCAAAAAATCCTGCTGGTCAAAAAGCAGAAGGTGGCGCGGTAGATCAGATGTGATTTCGCAAACATATGTGAGGAACTGGAGTAGGCTGGAGAGGGCTGAGGAGAACTTCGATGATGCGCGTCTAGCCTACCATACTCGGCACGAACCAAACAAGGTCAAACCCAGCCACAAGCGCGTTGCTCAGGCTTGACGCCGTTTCCTTTTTTT
>ML211411.1:0-28895 GCA_004369055.1 Polyporus arcularius HHB13444
TCGACCTAGGAGCCATGGAATGGTGTGAAATTTTGCTGAGGATCGTACCGAGCAAGCCCCGACCATCCCGCAATATAATGATGATATTTCTCGCATTTGCCCCAGCAGTAGCGCCGGACCCTCGGGCTCATCGGACTGCTATCAGAGCCGCACACACATCGAAAATCAAAATTCGAGAACCGTAACATTGTGGAATACAGTATGAACTACAGATCTACGGTCGCAGAATTCTCCTTGAGGTCCTCAATCCAGAGCCTTGGATTTACTGCGATTTCTCCCCAGCCAATACGGCGCCAGTGTGACAGCTCTGCGTCATGTGATCTGGTCAGTTGTGCGCTGGGTCAATCTTAGTAGAGTTGTTTGCATTGTGTGCACTGTGGCTTGTGTGTGGTCAAGCTACGTACGTGTACTTACTACATACTGTAGTACATACGCGAGAGAGCTCGAGAATCATCTACGGTTACTTATCTCGCCAGATCTCGCTCACACCGGTTAAGTCGCACGAGCGTCTCATTCGGTCATTACACACAGCTTGCCTCCCCCCACCATGTCCGACTCAACACCAGCAGACACGTCCTCCTCCTCTTCGTCTGAAATCGTCATCAACGTGAAAGGTTGTCTATCTCGCCCGTAATGCGAGTGCACAGCGACGACGAGCGTTGACGCAGCCGCTCTCCTCCCCACGTCCAGGTCCGAGCGAGCTGAAGCTCCAGATCACAATATCGACAGACAAGACTGTCGCGGACCTCAAGCAATCTATCGCAGAGAAGTCGGATGTCCCCGCTGACAGACAGCGGCTCATCTACTCTGGTACGTCTCCGCCTTGGAATGCAGTGGCTCTGTGGGCGAGTGGCTGAGGGACGTGGGGACGGTAGGACGGGTACTGAAGGACGAAGATGCGCTCTCGACGTACAAGATCCAGACGGCGCATACTATCCACATGGTGAAGGGCGCCGCGCGCTCGGGCCCGTCGACCCAGGCTGCGGCGCCGCAGCAGCTCCCGACCATGCAGGCGGGGCAGAATCCGCACGATCCGCTCACGCAGCTGAATGGGCCGATGGGCTTTGGGTTGATGGCGGGGTTTAATCCGTTCCAGGAGATGGGGCTGAATCCGAACGATCCTAACATGGTGAGTCTTGCTTGCTATCTGGGCAGTGGGGTCCGCGCAGATCGGTCCGCGCGATGGGACTGGTTGAATGGGAGGGGTCGTAGGTTTCACACGTGCAAGTCGACCTTGCGCTGGCAGATGTGACATCAGAGTCTTAGGCTGGGAGTTGGCTCAATCGAGGGGAAGAGGATTGGTGGGAGCATCGGGTGGGCCGGTCAGTGGGCTGATATGGAATCTCCCCATCGTCCCACTGCCCTCTAACCGCATACTCGCGTTACTTAGCGGGTGCAATACCGCGACTTCCTCGCATTGATACGGACAGACTGTCACAAGTGGCGTTCCCGTCTCCAAGTCACGAAGGCTTACTGACCCGCTCTCTCGTAGATGCAATCCATGCTCAATTCGCCACAATTCCTCCAACAAATGTCTAGCGTCATGTCCAACCCCGCCGTCCTCGATCAGATCATCAACTCAAACCCCCAACTCGCCGCGATGGGCCCCCAAGTCCGCGAAGTCTTCCGCTCGGAGCGCTTCCGGCAGATGATGTCCAACCCGGAGACCTTGCGGATGATGCTCCAGATGTCGAGCATGATGCGCGATTCTGGCATGGCACCCGGGGGGCCGGGAGGGATGGGTGGCTTCGGTGGGCTCGGGGGACTCGGAGCACTCGGCGGCGCGGGCGGGGCTGCCGGCGGGTTCCCTGCTCCCGGTCTGCCATCGACGGCCCGTGCGCAACAACCTGGCTCCCCACCAGCAGGCTCGCAGGGGACCTCGCCCTCTGCACCCCAAGCGAACCCGTTTGCGCTTCCCTTCAACCCGTTCTTCCCTGTTCCTTCAGCGGCAGGCGCGACAGGACCCGGATCCGGCGCTGCAGCAGGTACCTCTGGGGCTGACGCGAATGCGGCGGCAGATGGCGCGGTGCCCCCGCCTGGTGGGATGTTTGACCCTCAGATGATGCAGCAGATGCTCGCAGCGTTAGGTGGTGCTGGTGCGGGTGTGGGTGCAGGGGGGCTCGGTGCAGGCGCGGGCGCAGCGAATCCCTTCGCGAATCCCTTTGGTATGGGCGGACTTGGTGCATTCGGGGCTCCTGCGGTGCCTGCAGATACGCGGCCTCCAGAGGAGCGGTTCCAGACGCAGCTCCAGGTGAGCTCTTCGTGGCGCACTGAGTGCGATTCGGGCGCTGATCAGAGGGTACCTCGAAATATAGCAACTGCAAGATATGGGGTTCACGAACGCGTCGCAGAACGTGCGGGCCCTCCTTGCGACGGGCGGGAACGTGCACTCTGCGATTGAGTACATCCTCAACGGCGGAGGTTTGTAGAGGCAAGGCAGCAGTCGGTTTGACGTCACGAGGTTTGGTTGGTCGTTAGTGTACGATGTTTGTTGTAGACGCGAACGCAATGTTGTTGGAAGCGCGGTGCGAAATGGGGTATGATACCACGGTGATCTGAAGGCTGTGTTCCATGTTGGATGTAGCTTTCTTCCTTGCCTCACCTTTCTCAGTTTCTTAGAGCTCGGGGTCATCAAGTCCATATGAGCCACGAGGCCGTGCTCGTCTCATCACCGCCCTCCCTCAGTGCGCGCCGCATGGTACGGTATAGTCCTCGTGTGGCAACAGATGTTCTCCGCGAAGTCTGCGTAGTCCAGCACGAACAATGCGGTGTGGTCGGGCATCTATTCTGCCACGGAGCCATCTTCTTTAGATCTTCTTGCGAAGAAGGCAGGCAGTGCTGGGCGCCATCAGCAAGTGTGCATTTAGACTTCACGTCCATGGCGTCCGTCGCGACATCCCCGTCCTCCCGACGCCCTCCTCGACCTCCTCCTCATCTAGATACCCGATACCCTTCTCTGTTGTATATCCTCGTATCTTGAGCTGTCGGATATCACTTTCCCAGTCGCGCTCTGTCTTTGCTGTTCTCGATACCCCCGGACGCTCAGGCAGCTAGTCTCGACCGATCTCAGCCCTTCCTTCTGCCTTGTGATCTTCGCTCACCGCCCCAGAATGATAACCACAGAGTGCGTACACGAGAAGGAACTGCTTATGGAGGTTCTGATCAGTTACATGCATCATGTAGGATGACTCGGGACACTCCGTGGCATCTGACCGGTATGTACGCTCCGTTGTGGGCGCACGGCGCACGAACTGACCACGGTGCTTGCGTTCGCAGTTATCCGCACTCGTGGACTGCATTTCATGCGCCCGGAGAAGTCGTGGCGGCCGATCGTCAACCTCTCCATCGTTGAAGACAACCGCGACCGTGGTCTGACGCACGAAGTTGTGCTCGGCTGCGACGGACAGAACCCCAATATGAAGTCTGTGATCCCTGTGTGAGTGTTCATGTCTTCCCGCTCGTTCGCGTTCGTTCGCGATGGTGCGTATCGGTTGTGTCAGAAAGAGGAAGGAGGAATGCACAGCTAGGGTCGGACAGTGGTAGCACTCCCTGACTGCCAATATGCTACCACCCGGTGCGAGCCAGTAGGGACATTGCATGTCCGACACGAACACATCGCTTTCCCCCTCGAAGGATGGCTCGAAATCTTCGTCTGTGGGGAAGCACAGAATGCTGACATTGGTTTGCAGCCACGACGTGAAATCGTCTACACGTCTGGTGATTCAGGTATTTCACAAGTCGCAGACAAAGAAGAAGCACCGGAAACGCAACCTCGTTGGCACTGCGTCGGTGTCGTTAAATGAATTTCTCAACAAACACCCACTGCCCCATCCCCGCCCCGTCGAATACGACGTCCGATTATCATGTCCTCCGCCTCAGCTCAAAAGCCCCACCATCGGCGGGAGGCAACAATATAGCGCAACACTCACGATGAGGTTTGTGGTGCCGCATCCGGAGTCTGCAGGATGCGAAACGCCGCCAGTCACCCCAATATCCGAGCGACATGACGCCGAGGGAATCTTTTCTGACGTAGCGTCTAGTATGTGCCATCCTCTCGACCCGATTGCGTCCGTCACTAAACGGTCTCTCGACAGCATCGGGCGCAGTGTCAGACACCCTGGTCCAGTCCACTCCTGAAGAGTCAGTAGGAGAGGCGCTCTGGAGCAAGCAACGAGACAGGCTCGAAGGTACTGCCGGCCTTCGGAGACGGAAGAAGCGACGCATCAAGGGCTTCCACCTCGACAGCGACTCGGACGCTTATCCCGCCGAGTCCTCATGTTCGGACGAGGAGTCAGACCCACCTCCGACACCAAGAGACGACTACTTCCCTCCAATATACGAAGAAACGTGTGGAGAGGAAGAGGCGATTATCTCTCCGAGCATGCTGCCACGGTATTCGGACCAGATGACAGTAGTGAGCGTTGAGGCGTCGCTGTCGTTCGTGGAGGCATGCGTGGACCGCTTCGCGCCTTACCGCGAGCTGCACGAAGCGGAGGATGAGGGCGATTGCGACAAGGCAGAGAAGGTGCTGGGCCGGTTGATGACGGAGTGGTACGTTGTGGGAGCATCGGTGAGCTTATAACTGTTGTGGCGTCACGTTGGCGCGGACTGAAGGATGGTGCAGCTACTGGGTCTTGTCGCCATCGACGCAGCAGTATTTGGATTCAACCCAGACAGTCTGTTCGCCGTGCAGGGATTCTCGCGCGAGGCAGTGACCATCGGAGCGATTGCGGCCGGTATCGGACTGGTCTGCGACGCCTGGTTCCTCATCATCTACAGCGGCGCGAACGTCCAGAAGTTCCAAGTATGTCATCTCCGCTGCATCCAACCACAAGTACCTGGGCACTGACCGCGCTTCTCTGACAGCGTCTAGCCAAGGACGTGTACAACTCGTACTTTTTCTTCTGCCTCGTCTGCCGCCTGCCCACGGTGTGCATGTTCGTCTCCGCGCTTGCGCTCATGGGCTTCCTCTTCGCGGTCGCATGGACCGCGTGGCCGACGGCGGTCCTCGTCATGTCCTTCGTCGCAGGCTTCCTCTTGACGTCGCAGTTCCTCGTATTTGGGATACACCGGTTCGTCGGCCTGATGGTCTGGCTGGTGCGTGGGTGCTGGGGGACACTCATGGCAAGGTGGACTCCGGCCCCTCCGCAGGCTCCACTGCAACCTCAGCCTCAGCCTCCGTCGCACCCTCAGTCGAAGACGCCGCACCACGACTCGAACCCCGCACGCCAACCACAGCGGCCTAGCGTCGACGCGCGGATCGAGATGCCCATGCCAGTGCCTGGTACAGCGCTGAATGGGTCCGCAGTGCCGAGGATGGAGATGGTGTGGGCTGAGCGGGTGAGTGCCTTGACTGTCTCATTGTGTTATGGGCGGCGTTCTGACCTGCTGCTTATAGCACGACAGGAGCTGTGCCAACTAACGCTTCCCAAAGGGGAGCCGGATCACCTTCTGTGACCTGAACCACGCACGTCTGTCCGCTCACTCGTGTTCGCCGTCATTCCCAGATGTCTGTGAGGACGACTACCACCGCATTCTCTTGGAGTGCGTCGGGATGCGACTCACCCGCACTTCCTCGCCACACCCGAAGCAAACGCGGTGCAGACTTCCGCGTCGGTTTGCCGCTGGCTTCCTTGCGGCGTTGGGCCTTATTGCGTAGTCGATAAAGCGTATCTCTGTCGCAATTGAAGTTTGTTTACCAGCCCGTTTGCGGATGCAAGTCTACAGAATGCGTATCAAAGCGCTGGATAGTAAGTACATCAACTCCTCCCAGTGCTTGGAGGCGGAGGAAGTAAGGTGTGTTCAGTGAGCTGGCTCGGAAGCAGTGAGGCCAGCGAGCTATCAGCGCAACCTACCATTGCCAAACTTGGGTTTGTTCCTATCAGTGTCAGTTCTGTTGTCTACGCTCTTAACGAATTTGTGTTGTCTCTGCATGCCGCCTGCGCTGTACCCCGCACGTCTCAACCTAGCGCCATGCCCGACCGTGTGCTCCCCATCCCGCGCGAGCCCTCGATTTCTCTGACAATGTGTATAAATGTAGGGCACCGCTATGAGCGACTCCTTCGTAAAACGACACCCTAAGTACGTGAACGACTGTTGTGTCATGTCATCATCTACAGTCACTCACATTATTGATGATCCCACAATTCGACCGTAGAGATCTCCTGAATCAGTCTGTTCCGACCGAGCTTATCAAGCAGATCCTGCGATACGCATGGAGGAGCACGATGGCATCCCAAGAGAGAATCTTCCCGATCGGTGGCCCTGGCTCACTCCGTCTTTCACGAGATATGGCGGCATGCTTACTTCCCGTCATCCCTATCGAAGATAGGGCGAGAGCAGTAACCTCACGCTTTACAGAGAGATAAAGGAAGCGACGCCAGATACCTTTGATCATGAACGGGGAAAGTCCACCGTTTGTGAGGGGGAAGATCACAATGACGCCTCGCACAGTACCACGTCTCAATCTCCCTTCGGACCTACATCTGAGGTTAATGGCGCAAGGCGGAAGGGGCACCTTTCATAGCTTCGTACCACATGGGAAGCGAAGTTAGATAGGAACTCGAATTTGTAACGAAACATCGTGCTATCAAACCGGGGGGTCAGCGTTCTGCGAGGATTGCGCTCGAAGGTTCTGCGCGATGCGAACTTTGTGCCGTCTCCCAATTGACTGCGTGCTTAAATCATTTGCAGGGCGAATGCTGATGGTGTTCGTCCTCGCAGTAGTAGACGAGAATAGACCCGCCCGGTGTGCTTCACTGAGGCGACATGGATCCGGATGGGAGCAGATACCGCGCGCGAGGTCAAAATCCAAGATCGGCGAGAAGGCAGAAGAGGCAGAAGCATCGGGGACCGGGACCGGGGAAGAGAGAGAAGAAGGTGGCAGCATATGTTCGTAAGGACACGTCCGCCCCGACCGAGCTTCAACTAGTCCACGCGCGGTCAGCGGCGACTCGCTCTACAGCAGGCACAGGTGAGATGATTCACATACAGTATGGACAAGTCATAACTCACCATCGAATTCGTTCATTGCCTCAGCGTCCGCATCCCGGAGGTACTTCCTGATGCGTTCGCCCTGCCAGGAAGGAATCTCCAGCACTTTGATCTTGACCGGGTACTTCACTCCGTCTCTCCTCACTTCCCACCACCTCCATGGGGCATGTTCACCCGAGTAATCTTCCTTCCAGTCTGCTGAGACTTCATCCCGCTCTGCGAGAGCGACGTAACGCAGCGAAGGCAACCCCATGGCAACCTCTCCGAGGAACTCCTTTATCACATCTGCACCTGTGTGGCCGTAGAAATCCGATCGCGGCGCGAGAATGGAGAGGCACTTGATTTGGCCAAATGTACTGGAACTCACAAACCGAATCTAGAGGAACCTGCGTGAGTCCATCTGCTGATATCTCTGGAGTAGGGCGAGACTCACGAGGTACTCCAGCGTCGACGCGAAGTCCATGCGCAGGACCTCCAGCTCCAGCCAAGAAATCGAGGGCAGCTTCTCCACCACTGCATCCCATACGTCGGTGCTCATCTCGAACACCCGGAACGTCAACCCGACAAGCTCGCCGGCGTTGCACACACCGAGGTCAAGCACTTCCGCGGGCTCGGTGCAGACGTAGAAGAGCCTATCGCATGTCCAGGGGACGAACAGACCTGACTCGGGCGTCGGGTCGACGACTGTAAGAGCATGGACTTTAGGAGCGGGTGCTGCACCGTCCCCGTCCGCTTCGGAGTTGTTTTCCGGAAAGCCATGTTTGACAATGCATAGGGAGCGAAGGTTTGGAAAACTTCGGGCGAGGTGGGAGATTGTTGTGTACAGCTCGACTTCGATGAGGATGAGCTCCCGGATGGTGGCCAGAGGCTCGTTAGCCGTCCATTCCCACTCCTGCACGATCTCTTCGCTATAGAGGTCCTTGAACGTGAATTCTTCGAGTATCAGTGTCTCGAGCGCGCGAACTTGCTGTCTGATATCGAAGAACAAGGAGAAGGCAGATACAGGAGTATCCCAGAAGCGCGAGAGGTGCAATACGCGGAGAGTCGGCGAATAGAAGCTGACATTCTCCAGAAGGTCATCCGTGGGATCGTTCAAGTGCAGATGCACCAGACTGGGGAATTTTTCACCTGTCTCAACTGCGAAGGCGCCCGCGCTGTAACAGGCGTAGAACTCATTGATACGAAGGTATTCGAGGTTCTTTGCGGCGTACGCAACCTGAATGAACATCCTGATCAGGGCGTCGTCTATGTCAAGGTCCTTGGACGCCTGTTTGGATGGCTTCCTGGTACTGTAGGCGCAGTCTGCGAGAGTCAAAGACCTCAGGCGAGAGGCCCGCTCGATTCCTACGGCAGCTCCTCCGCGGGGATGGAAGACGTAGGCACACAAGAGGATGATGTGCTCCTCGTATCTGCAGATCACCGTCGTAATTCGCGGCGGCACAACGGTGTGTATGTGTTTCGAGACGAGTGATAAGCTCAGGGAGTCTTGGAAAGAGAGGTAGCTTGCGATCTCGTGGAGGATGTCGTCGGGAAGAGACGGTCGCGGCGGGGAGGCTGAACGACGACCTGCAGAAGCAGTCGCGGTGATGGCATTTATGGGCGGTAGAAAGTAGATGGATGGTGTTTCCATGGCTGGTCTGTCGAATGGGGTATGTGGAGATTGGTGGTGGTCGTAACGCAAACAAGTACGACCGGCGCTTCCGAAGTATGGTTATCTGGACCATCATTGGGAGCTCAAAGCACGTTTTCGAAAGGGAAGGTACCGGACTAGTGGCAATGATGTGGGGACTCGTGCTTATCATAATGGCGCCGTTCTTCAGCAGCTCGCGGTGGTTGAGAGCGGCGCGCTGCGACATGATGTTGCGCAGGCTGCCGAAACGCACGCGGCGATGCGCGGACTTACACAAATGACAAGTTGACTTCTGAGGCCTGAGGCCTGGGATCTGAGACAGAAGTCACTGGATATCGATAGCATGAACGACAAGCTTGAACCTTTGATAGTACTTACCGCTGCACCCGATCGTATACCAGGATCGTCGCAGAAGTCACTGGCCAAGACCCACGTTTTCACTTGAAGATAAGTATGAGTAAGTTGTAGGTGACCTCTAGTGAGTGAGACGCGAAGGAAGCGATATACAACGGTGACGGTCATAAGCAAGCCAAGCAAGGAGAACAGGTATACACTCGACAACAGAGATAAGTAGGAGATAGGTCCGCAATGGATACATAGACGGTAGCACGACGGCCAGTGGGATGAGAAACCCGCACTGCCTGTTTATAGGTACAACAACCGGGACCGAGGGCGAAAGTGAGTGATTAGCTGCCAGAAAGACGATATTTACGATATCACTCCGAGCGACGACCGACGACGGACTGTCGCAGTTGACCCAACATTTCACAACTCACAAGTCAATCAGGTTCCCTTCCTGAGGCGACGGCGACTGCGACTGCGAAGGCGGCTGCAAGAACGGATTGTGGCTCGTCTCCGCGCGTGAGCCCGGGTTCAAAGCACCCGTCTTCTGCGCGGCCAGCCTCCCGAACTGCGTCTGTCCAAACCTATGTACATCACTGATCAGCACCCCCCGCGCGAAAAAAGGAATTGTCGACACGAGACGCACCTGAGCGGCCCGACGTTGCCAAACGTGTCCACCCCGTCGCCCGTGTAGTTCGCGAACAGCGCTGCAAGCCGCTCGTCCTGGCGCTCCCGGCCGCGGCGCTGCGGCTCCGACCCAGTCGTGAATGGGCGCAGGAACGAGTCCGAGCTGCTGTCTCTCCGATCGAGCTCGCTGCTCGCCCGCGGGGGCTCGCGCCCTTCGTACGTGCCGGGGAGGTTGAACTGGACCGGCCCCTCAGACACGGGGCGTGCGGGCAGTGTGGGCGAGGACGGCGTGCCCGTGGCCACGGGAGAGTGCGGGAGGAAGGGGTTGTTCGAGCCGAAGGAGGTGACTTGCGGCACGAGCGGCTGCTGAGGCGGCGGGGAGAACGTCTGTTGCGCCGGGAGTTGCTGGAGCTGTGCGTACTCGGCTTGCTGGCGCATGTACTCGGCCTGCGGGTAGAGCGTTAGCGCATGCAAGACAATCGCATGAAGATGCAAGACGTACCTGCATTGCTTCCTGCTCTGCTGCTGGTAGGTAGGGGTTGAACGAGGTGTACTGAGGTTGGATGGACGTGAACTGCGGTGGGATGGATGTGAATTGAGGTTGGAAGGACGTGAACTGGGGTGCGATGGACGTGAATTGAGGTTGGATGGTGAACTGAGGTTCGAGCCCTGTCGCGTATTGCAGCGGCAGCGTGGCATCGATGAGGGCCTGCGTCTGCTGGGTCGCTGGTGGAGGCCTGTCGCGCGGAGGTTAGCCCACGACCGCATCAAGACCGCGAGACACTCACATCTGGTTACTGTCATCGAACAGCGCAGCAGCGTTCGCCTCCTCGACCAACCTCCGCCGCCGCTCCTCGTCCTCCTGGCTGAGCCTGATCGCCCGTTCCAAGTCCTCATCCTCCGCAGTCTTCCTCAGCACGGCCGCGCTCTTCCTGCTCTCCTCGATCGCCCGCCGCAAGTCCTCGTCTTCCTCACCTGCGACTTTGTCCAGCCCATTCGGCAGCGGTCTCCGCCGAGGCCGCTCATCATCGGAATCGGTGTCGTTCGAGTTGCGCGAACGGCCCATCATGCGGTCGCGCATGTTCGCGCGGGTGCGGCGCTCGCGGTAGAGACGTTGTTTGTCCACGAGGAGGTTGGTGATGTCTGCGGCCTTGCGGCGGACATTTGCGCCCTCGTCGCGGCCATCCTCATCGATGTACTGGAACTCGCGGAGGGTCTTGATCTCGTACAGGTTCTCTTCGCAGTAGCGGATGACGTTCTCGGAGCCGGAGTGCAGCAGGTAGTCGAGCACGACGAGAGCCTGCGGGAAGAGATGCGCGAGTGAGCATGAGTTTGAATTACGCGTGGTGGTATGAGAATGAAACCATGAAAACAGCGCTGCCATCCACTCGCTCCTCCAGTCATGACTGACTTATTATCTTGGTCTACTCTCACCAATCGGTGATAAAGATCGAGATAGAGAGCGCCGTCAAGGAGCGCGTTGCGCTCATAAGCGTAGAGTCCGATGTGGGACGAGAGCAGCTACGCCCATCTGGTGACTCTCTGGTGACTCCCTGATAGCGGAAAAGTCAATCAGATCAGCTTGGCGCCCACTCGGGGTAGCTGACAAGATGGTCAGTGTACCGAGCAAAATTGTTTGCGGGCGACACTGCCGTCAGAAAGGGCAATAGCGGTTGCCATAGGCCGGCAGAAGACTAGCAAACAAGGTAGCGCCCATCGGCATAGCTGCTGGGTGTTGACCAGAAACAACCTCTTCTGCACCGTTAAACATCGTCTACGACCTGGAAAAATGTCGTGCTGCCTCGTATCACCCTCTGGGGTCACTCCGGGGTGTAGCAGGTGCGAGATTTTACAACCTGCTCGCGATTATCATCAGTCAGTAGATATGACTCCGGCATACCCGCGTTTCGGACGGGCGAAAAGGCGACGAATTTACGCCGCGCGGGTATACCTTTTGTCTCATTTGTGAGCGCGACCGGCCGAAAGGTCTTGCAGCGATATTACGCCCTTGGGCCTTTTGTCCCGTTCAAAACGTCGGGATGCCTGCCGTGCTGCCCGCCCAGCGTGGCAGTATGGCAAATGCCGTTGGCAATTGCCACTGGTGAAATGGCAGCATTCTGCCGAGTACATTCACGACGATGTCTTCGGCATGCAGAATGAATACGAGATGCGCCCTTCTACAGTCTATGCTTCCGTCTGGGAATGGCCCTCATACCACCGAGTAGGCCTGAGATGAGCGCGTGTAGATGCATCCAGGGCCAGGGTGCAGATAGTGATCATGGCATTCTTCGGGAATGTCACTGTCACCAAGCGTGTTCCCTCTCGCTGCGTTCGTAGACTCTCTCGACTATCGTGACCACGACTCGCTGAGAAACTACAATCCGCCTCATGCCGAGGCCTTCGTGTCTGCAGTACACGGTACGCACGACACGAAGGCCCCGAATAGTTCTGATTTCGCACATGCACGTACACACGCGATCTCAACTCCCTCCCCCCCCTTTCCACCGCGAATAGACATACAAATTGTTTTCGCGACGATGATTGCATGCGAGGCGGTGGGGCATATTGAGACCGCGAGGGGTGTCATTGAATGTAGATGGAGGTGGAGGACGAGCGACGATGTCGAGGAGGGATACGCGACAAACACGCACCTTGAAGACGTGTCTCCAGTTCTTTCCCTTATCGTTCAGCCTCTTGTCTATGACCTCCATGATCTCGACGAAATCGTTCCTACACGGATCATGTCAGATGCCACGGGAGCTGTGTGGCGACTCGTGGCAAACTCACTGGTTGAACGTCATCTGCGCGAGCTCGTACATCTCCTTCCCGGATGGTGGCCATGGGTCGTTACAAGTCGCGTTCCGGACCTTGATCTGGGTATGCGAGTAGCCCTTGCTGTAGTTCTTGGTTGCGCGCAGTGCGCTCTTGCCCAAAGTCTGGAGCATGGGTATCGAGTATGAAGTCAAGAATGAGTACGATAAGTATCAACAGCCTCCTCACCTCCTCACATGGACAAGCTCTGGAAACCTGCAGAAACTTGGCAGAAACAGTCGGGTTCCAGACATACGTACGTCATCGTGCCACTGCCGGCACCGGCAATTGCCGCCGCTCTAGCCGTTACTCTTACCCTCTCTTACCGTACGGCGTACTTCCTTACCGCGTCTGGCTGATGCCTATAAGTATTTCGGTTAACCACATGCACACGATCTTGCCGTATACTCTTGGTCTCTTTGACGTTCATGTGCATCAGCTAGCCGAGTTTGGTGTAAGACGACCAGAAAGAGACAACTAAGTAAGTAAGTCCTTACTCTTGCTCATTCTGTCAGGATTCACACAGGTAGTACGGCCCGCGTAGAGGACCTCACGCCTTTGACAAGTGGATGCTGGCGCACGTATGTGTCGTTCCCGGTACTCGGATTGCTAGGCGCTGATCAAGTAAGTCCTGGCTGATACAGACCTTCCTGCCGCCGCGCGCCGAATTGGGTGTAGCAGGCTGACAAGATGTATCAATATCCTCTAGAGCACTGCGTGGACGTTCATCCGATTAGAGGAAAAGCAGAAGCGCTCTAAGTACTTACTCGAGCAACTCCACAAAGTCTTGCATCGCTGTGCTCTCTCACAGTCCTGCACAGTCAAGCTCAAGCTCTGACGCATGCCGACAGATAACGCCGCCCATCATACCGATCACAGTGACAGCGCCTTGCAAAGATCGGTGACATTGGGCGCATATATGGTGAATCGTCGCCCTCCCCTCGGCAGTAGCACGGCGCACCGTACGCCAAATCAAGCGTCGCCGCCTTGCATATAAGCCCTTACTAGTTAGCGCGACACGTACTCGGGCCAATTCATCATCACCCTTCTCTATCCTTCGACGATGTCTGCGACCGAACCCGCCCTCGCCGCCCTTGTGGCAGATTTCGAGAGTCTGTGAGTACAGTTCCGTTCTTGTGCGAGTTGCGATCTCTCTGATAACTATGCATGTTCAGCGCGGTCGGGAACGAGTGCGAGATAGCGGCGCTGGGTGCGGGAACCTTGTTCTCGGAACGTCCTGTCCTCGCTAACGAGCTCTCTGGGCCAGCATTCGTGGTGTTTGACTACCTCATCACCTTCGGGCAAGAAGTGAACCTCTTCTGGAAACGGAGGTTCACCGGAGCTACCCTCCTATTCTTTGTCAACCGATACGTCGTATTGTTGCTCTACACTATGAACATCAGCGGGTCCGCTCCGTTATCCGCTTCCGAGAAGGTAAGTCGTTCTGAGAGTATGAATGGTGGCGTTCGTTAACCAAGCACGCTACCACAGGGGTATGGCCTCTACGTGAATCATCATCGGCGCATACTGAAGACGTCTACTCTCCCGCTAGCTGCGCGCTGTACGGCCTGGCGACTTTCGCTCTCGGCGTGATTGAGTATTTCCCCTGGGCAGGTAAGTTTTGAACTCTCCTGCAGATGAGATTTCGAGTCCAAACGGCTCATGCACTCACTGCTTGCTGGACACAGCCCTTTCCGGTCTGCGCGCGTTCGCACTGAGCCGAAGTTGGCTACTTGGAACATTTGTGTTTCTCCTCTCGGTCGTGCCCTTCGCCGTGAACCTTGTACGTCGTGTCTTCACCTGCTACATGAGCATGACCATTCACGGCAGTCGCCTGATCATTTGCAGGTCCCGTACCACTACGGCTCTCAAGCTGCGATCGTTCCGCCGTTCGGATGCATAGCCATCGACTCAATCAGTCCGCAGATGGGACGAAAGTGAGTTTTCTGTCCGCCTGTCAGTGTGCCGTCCTGACACGGCATCGCAGCTGTGCGTATATAGCAATGGCTTCAGATCGGGCGATTGACACTCGGGTCGGTTCGCAGTGACTATCGCATCGAGGACATGCTTGATTGTCTCCGATATCCTCCTGATTGCCATCACATGGCACTCGCTCGGCAGAGGGCGACGTATGGCCACGACTACGCGGAACGGGCTCTCGCTCGCCCATGTCCTCCTCCGAGATGGTGAGCGCTCCTCCAGATTGCACAGCCTGACTGTTCTCCTGACGTCTATGTACATAGGCACAATATACTTTGCGTCAGTATCTATCATCCGAACTTGTTGCATCCCTCTTATAGAATACTCACCACTTCCTCCATTCCTCCAGAGTGCTCTTCGTCTTGAACTGCGTGCACCTCATCTGCACTCTGCTGTCGGTGAGAGGCTCCCTATACCTCCATACCACTTCCCAGCAGTCTGTACTCATCCGAGTCCACATCATCTAGCTCGAGCTCGTCTTCCAGAACGGCAGCTACCTCACGATCTTCACGAACCCGTGAGTGGCGGGCACCCTGACCTCCTCCGAAGGACGGGTCCGCTGACATTCAGAGCGTCTTAGCCTCACTGCAGTGATTGTATCGCGCTTCCTCCTCAACCTCCAAGCTGCGAACCAGCAAGCCCTAGCATTGGACTCCGACTACGACCCACAGATTGCATCCGCAGCCTATGATGCAACGCATACGCTTGTGTTCGCGCGGGTCGTCGGATCGCTGGCCGAGGAGTCGGTGTCCCTGTGGGAGGCGTCTCTTGCGGATCCCGAGCATGCTCCGGACGACAAGAATATCTGCCTCACGCCCATTCCGACAGGCGGACCTGAGTCAGGCGCTGACCTCAAATAGCAATTGCGTACTGCAGTCTCGCGCAGGAAGGGTGGGACCTTGAGGTCAGGATACTTACCCTCGCGACGCATAAGATGGCGACACAGCCACACGCGATACCGTCGGCAGATCCCGTCCAGCTCGTTGCCGCATTGCTCGACACAAGTGTACTTGTTGCATCAGTCCTGACGATCGTGTCATATGCTATTTGGACTTCGTTAGTGCCCGTGTACTGCCAGTCTTGAAATGAGGTTGTCAAGGGCGCGCGGCGCCGGGAGGTGCATCAGTCGGAGTAGAAGCACACATTGGTACAAGTACAGACGTCTTAACCAACAACGTCAGACGGCACGCTATGCACACAAGTCACCAAGCAACGACATAGCGCGAGCAGGGATGGACACGTCCTGAGGGTACGCTGACCGATCGTACATACCGGCATGATGGACTCGTGTAATAAAGCGGCCACGGGCGGAGTCCTGAGTCAGGTATGATTGGGAGGAAGCCGAGACACCCAGTGGTCGCGCTCCTGGCTCCGGACCCTAGCGAATAGCCGAACGAGCCGCTCGACCTGGTCCCACATGACGCTATGCAGCTCGCGCGAACGGATGTGTTCAGCGCCGTTGTCGCCATCGAGCGCGCGCGCGGCCACAATTTCGAAGGACGGGTGGGTACAGTGGGCGGAGAGGAACGCCGCGACCTCGTCTGGGAAGCGGATCGGGGAGTCCCCGACGTCCAGCGTGACAAGTTGCGAGTCGCGCATGCCCCCAGCCGCGTTCGACACGGGGAGCGTTGCGTTGATGGGGAGAGCGAGGTCGGTGAGGTCCTCGCAGAGGCGGAAGAGCGGCAGGAGGCCGTCCAGGGTTACCTCCGAGAGCCTGCCCGCGTTGTATGGCGGGACGAGGCGTAACGATTGTAACCTTGGGCAGGCTGCGGCCAGTGTGCGGACGAATGCGTCGTCCGGACGGAGGAAGAAGGACGTGATTTCAAGCTCGGTGAGCTCGGGGCATGAGAAGAGGGGTTCGAGGGTCGTAATGTCAAGGGTGCATTCGGGATGGTCGAGAGGCGGGAGGGCGTTCAGCGAACGCATGAGGGGTATACTTGAGGTGAGAGGGAACGAGAGGCGGATCGAGGAGAGAGCATCGTGGCTGGGCGTACTCGTGAGAGCTGATAGGAACTCTCGCAACGTCGCACCTGGAGGATCATGTGCGGCGCACAATTGGACCTCAAAGAGTTGGGTAGAAGAAATGAGGTTGACAAGGGAGGTGATGAATGGTTCGTAGCGGATCACGCTCACGTGTAGGACAGTCAGACTAGGGAATATGGGCGTATGTACCTCGAGAAGACGTTCGTGAACTGCCGTGTTCCGCGATATGAAGAGCTTGGCCACGATGAGGTTGGGAAGGGTGGCCAAGTGCAGCAGGGCATCATCGTAAAGGGGGATGGTTAAGTCGATTGTCTCCAGGTGTTGCAATTGTGATATTGCTCGTGAAGTGACCGGATCGACTGGCCCAACTGCAGAACGACACTGCACTGATAGATGGCGAAGTTGTGGGCACTTCAGGTGCAGGGAGCGGAGGAAAGGGAAGAGCAACGAATCACTTGGTGGTTGCCCGATGTGCAGCGTCGTTAACTTCGCCCCTAGCAGATGATACCCGTACTCGAACACGTCCGCATCCGGCTCCTCCCACACGAGCTCCTGGAGATTGGGGAGGAACGGCGGTGCCCCAGGCCGATAGAGACACAGAGTGCAGTAGGCGTCGTCGTCGAGGTCTGGTGTCGCGCCGAACCGCCTGAAGGAAGTGACATGCCCCGCGTTCACGGTAAACCTCTCCCAGTCACCAAGGTCTGGTGGCCGCGTTATTGCCTGCGCTCGTCGAGAGTCAGCGACTGGCTGCTGCATGTACGGATTAACGCGCGTCTTACAATGGCGCTACGACTGTCGGTGGTGTCCAACACCTCCTCCACCCACACGTCCGGAGGCATGCACTTGACGAGCGGCCGAAGGCTGAAGATCCGGCTCCAGAGGACCTTTGAAGCGATACGGTTGATCGCCCGACATGTCGCACTGAAAGCCGCTACAGTCGCTCTGCACTCCACATCGTATCCGCCCTCATACGCCTGTAGGCAGATGTTCTTAAGGATGTCCGGGCAGAGGAGGCAGCGACGCATGCTCGAGAGCATCCTTGCGAGACGAGGAATAGTGGCAGAGGTCGGAAAGAGGGGCGTGGATCAGCGATAGGAAGGATACCAGCCAAAACAACATGAAGTGAGATATGTACCTGTATGAACCGACTACTGAGTCTGATTGCGGGTACGGCTTTCCTCGGGCTGAGTGCAACCTCGCCTATAAAGGTGGAGACGGACGCCTCGCAACGCGCAGAGTGTCCGACCCTGTTCACACCTAGAACGAGAATCAGGACTCAGAGTCGTTTCAGGACGACGAGGCAACCTCGCTGGAGCCAGCTCTCACGAGAGCAGGGTGCTGGCATCCGCCTACTGAAAATTCAGCGGTCTGTGGCAAATGAAGCGGAGCAGCTTCCCCGGTGCACTGAGCCTGAACTGAACGAGGCCAGCTTGCACCTGCCAGCATCCAGCAGTGGGAGAACGCACGAAGCCTTCCAATAGCCTGCGCGCCGCTCGGGAACCCGGAGTCCGTGTCGGCAGACTGTGGAGGATGATGTCAACCTCCGATCCACAACGGAGAATAGCCTCCTCGCCCTGGGCGACTCCGATGTCCATCAAAATCAATTCGCGACGACAGGCTCATCTTTGCCGACCCGGGGCCTCGGCGAGGAGCTATAAAGCCAGGGGTCTGTGGGGTAAACCATCCATACGCCGTGTCAGCGCCGCGTAGTCGCAGCGGGTGGCTGGTTTATGGATCCGTGCTCGACGGGCAGGAGCCAAAGTCAGCGAGCGGATGCTGTATCACTGCAGATGAACGGGACAGTCCGCAGCATCTCGTGAACGTTGTATGTACGCAACGCGAGATCTGTACGATCTCACACTCAATCGCGGGATGCTAGCTCGATCAAGAAGCTGCGTGCATCATGGGGCATCAACGGAAAAGTGCCAGTTTGCTCAATGACTTTGGCGACCTCATTTTCCGAAGGAGAATAGCCTTGGATGACAGGTGAGTCTTCAAGCCACTTGTCGCAAGTGATGGATCTGCGCATGGAAACTGAAGCTTGAGTGCGCTGCACCGCGTTGCGCCCGTCACGGGCGCAAGCCGACGCAGGTCGGGCAGACCGACACCCTCGGAATATTCGTCCTCTGACCGGCTCGGCTCATGATGCATGAGATCCGCGTGTCTCATATCCAAAAGTCCGCCCGAAATAGCCTCAGGGTCATAGACCTGCGTTGGCAATGGCTGCCGCTACAGCAGAGACAACACCTGGCACGGGACACCCCGACGTATCATAACACATCCCACCGATCTAAGAGCCAGGAAAGATAGATGCATAACTCACATGCATGTCAAACTTATACCACAACGCAGCTTCGCAGGTGGCCACCGTGTGCATGCGCAGGCCGTTCATAGGGAAGTTCCCAGCGTAGATCTGTCGCACGGGCGCACTGCGGGTCTGGTCGCCGCCGCCACTGCTGTCTTCTTGACTTCGGTGCATTCTCGTCACACCGTGATTGCTCCGTTGCTTCTCGTTTACCTCCGTTATCGTCGGAGGCTGGCATAATGCGCCTGGGGATCGATACAATCCAGAAGGTCAGCCAGGATATATGTATTGGAACATGAACTGGCTCCCATACCTGCTCCCGCCTCTTGTCTCCGATACCGAATGCTTGGGTTTGCCCCGATACATAGAGAAGAGCCTACATACAAGCCGCGCAGCCGTCCAAGACTGGGCGAGAGGACACGATGGTCGGAGAAACAGTGTAACCATACTGAACGCCTGGCGAAGGCCTCGGCACGACAGGCGCCCGATTGTATGGGCGTCTATATGCGTTCTCTTCTTTCATGAACGTCCTCACGAAGCTTCCTCGATATGCAATTGCGGGGATAGTTCCCAGCTCAATCGAAGCTTACAGACCACCACTACAGACTATCCAGCATGGTAATAAAATTACTGCGACCACAAGTAGACCGCTCGATACATATACTAACAGACTCTAAGTATACAGACAGGAGTGCGAGCGCGAGATCATGGAGAAAGCAAGAGACCCGAAGACGTGACAACTCCTATGTCTTCCGCTTCTTTGGTTGCCGCTTGGACGCAGCGGTTGTGCTGGCGGGTGTAGAAGACCGGGAAGCTTCAGCCTTGTCTGCGTCCTGGATGGCCTCGATGCCGCGCTTCTGCATGACGCACGTGTCGTCAGGCGTCATATCTCCGACAATAACGAGCGAACGAGGAAGAGAACCAGGACATACCTTGCCCTTCGTGCCCTTTGCCTTGACCTCCTCGGCCTGCTTGCCCTCCGCCTCCTTCTCGATCATCCCCAACAGCGTGTTACATCTCCGTTGCAGCTCCTGTGGGCTCCGGCTCTTGAAGAACCAGTCGAAGCGGAATACCGGGAACTCGGTGATGTCCTTCTTGATCCGCTCGTACACGTCCTCCGCCTGCATCCCGTAGTGGTTCAGGCGGCAGAGAAGGTACCGGTCCTCCTCCTCGGAGTAGACCTTGCCCTTCGTCGTCGGATAATTGAGCTCCAGCTCCTGCATCGGGTACCGCACGGACGCGATCTTCTTTGCAAGTAGGGCCTCAAGATTCGATCGTTTGTTGCGCTTTGCCTCGCCCTCCTCGATACGCGCCTTGATGCGAGGGTACTCTGCGAGCTCCTTCCACTTCTTCTTGAAGACGGGATAATATTTCGCAACGTCATCGGCGGTCTTGTCCTGGATCTCTGACGCCAACAACTCGTAGTCGTCAGTCCTACACGCAATGATCAGATGACGTCGTAGTTAGAAGAGGACAGTGCGACCCACCAGCCGTATGTCTCGAGTGCACGGATGAATTGCTGGAAGTCACGTCTGCTCCAATCCTCGAAGCCCTGAGCAATCAGCTCCTCCTTCTCCTGGAGTTGCTCTTCAGTAAGCGGTTCAGCTGTTGGACGTCATGAGCACTTCAGTATACAGGGCCCGGATCGAGAGCAGCGCACCATTGTCAATGTACTCCTGCGCCGCCTTGCGTTCTTCCTCCAGCTTCTCAGGCGTGTCCTCGGGGCCCGCGGGCTCACGCGTGACCGCAGGGATGTCGTTCAGACGCTTGTGCGCAGCAAGTTCCTGCTCCTGCAGCTCCGCGAGCCGCGGCGGGAAGAACTGGAAGTCCTGCCTGTGGGCCGATCGTCAGCGGTCAATCCCAGGCAACGTTTTCCGACCGGGAGTCCTTACATTTGGATCTGCTTCGGCGCCCGCGGGATCTTAGGCGCCTTCTCCGTCTTCGACGGGCCTGCGCGCATGGTCTCCTTGAAGTAGCTGTCGACTGAGTAGTTGAGTTTCCGCTCGCGCTTCGACAATGCAAGCGGGTTGAATTGGAGGGTCTTCCGCTGCCCGCGGAAGTCCTCGCCCTCCCACTGCTGTACGGATGCCTCGGACTTGAAGTTGCTCAGGTCCTCAAACGTAAGGCCTTCGTACTTGCTGTTCAACTGATGGGTCCGCTCCTCTCCGCGGTGAATGATCGCGTCGATGTCGTCGTTGACCATCAAACTGCGTGTACAGTCAGTCATGTTGACACTCTGCCATGAGAAAAATCCTGCTTACTCGTCGTTAGAGTTGACGATGTGCTCGGCACCGTGAGCGATCATCTCCAGGAGCTCCTCCTTGTTCGCAGCTGTGCACCAAGTGGATCAGCCATCTTCCAGAGCGGTAGAGCAGTCGGACATACCCTTGGTAGCCTGCGTGCGACCTTGCTGGATAACGAGTTGGTCGAGCCGAAGCTTCTGCGCGGCGCGCTCCAACATACGTTCCTCCACGCTACCTTCCGTGATGAAGCGGAAGACGTAGACCTGCTTCGTTTGGCCGATACGATGAGCACGGTCCATTGCCTGCAGGTCGGCCTGGGGGTTCCAGTCACTGTCGTACAGAACAACCACATCGGCACTCGTCAGGTTGATACCGAGTCCACCAGCGCGGGTCGTCAGCAGGAAGATGAACTTCTCGCTGTCAGGCTTGTTGTACTCGTCGATGGCAACGATACGGTCCTCATGAGCCGTGCCGCCATCGATGCGGCAGTACTCTGTCGGGTGAGTCGGTCAGCGCCCTTCATACGCTATGTCAGACAGCCACACTCACTGTATTGACGGAACAAACAGTAGTCCTCCAAGATATCAAGCATACGACTCATCTGACTGAAGATCAGAACACGGGAACCCTTCGCCTTCATGTTCTTCAGGAGCTTGTCCAGAATGACCATCTTGCCCGAGTTTTCGACCAGGTGCTCGTCAGTGGTATAGGGCGGACCGGGCTCCGCGCCGTCAAAGAGGTACGGGTGGCAGGTGACCTTTCGGAGTTGCATGACGATGTTCATCAGCCGCGTCTTGCCCTCCTTCTTGCCCGTAAGGCCTGTTCACGAGTCAATACAGAGTCTCCTGAACGCCTGACTCGACATACGAACCATTGACAGCGTCGATATCCTTCTCTAGGACGGATCGGTACCACTTCCGTTGCATCTCCGTGAGACCGACGTAGATGTTGATCTCCTTCTCTGCAGGCAATCCTCGTGAGCGAAAGGTCACAACAGAGGCCCATCACAGCTTACTCGGAAGGAGGTTTTTCTCGACATCGCTCTTGACACGACGAAGCAGGAAGGGTCGCAGAATCTTGTGGAGGGCTTCGACGACCTTCTTGCTCTTCTCATCATCAGCTTCCCCCTCCGCTTCGTCCTTATGGAGAAAGCTCTCCAGGTCCGCGTAGTCAGAGAAGATCTCGGGGCAGATGAAGTTGAGAAGGGCGAATAGCTCCTTCATGTTGTTCTGCAGCGGCGTTCCGGTGATGAGCAACCGACCGCGAGACAAGAAGGACCGGACGATCTGGGAGAGGATCGAGTCGACATTCTTGATGCGATGTGCCTCGTCGATGACGATGTACTCGAACGAGAACTTCTTCAGTGCGCTCTTCTCGATGAGACATACCTCGTACGAGGTGATGAGCACGTCGAAGTCCTGCGGAATGAGTCGCGTCGAGATGATCTCTGCGCGCTCCTCCTTGCTACCCGTGAGCAGGACGGTGCTCACGTCTGGCGTCCACTGCTCAAACTCACGCGACCAGTTCTGGAGAGTAGACTTCGGCACTACGACAAGATGTGGACCTTTGATGTCGCGGTAGTGCCGTAGGTAGGATAGGAAGGAGATGGTTTGAAGCGTCTTGCCCAGACCCATCTCGTCTGCCAGGATACCATTGAGACCATTATGGTGCAATGAGACCATCCAGTTCAGTCCCTGAAGCTGATACGGCCTCATGGTTCCGTGGATGACTGCAAGGGAGTCAAATGGAGGCTCAGTTCGAATCGCAGAACCGGGAAGGGAAGGGACGCACAGCTTGGAGACTCCTCGAACACATACGGCTGGTCGTTACCATCGACGGCAAGTTCGCCGTCTTTCAACAACTCCTCGTCTTCTTCCTTTTCTGACTTCCGGTGACGTGCGACCTTGTCTCTACATAAGGGGGTGGCGTCAACACGGGTGCAAGATGTGAACTTGCGGGATCAGACATACGTCGTTGTCGCCTTCTTCCGTCCTCTCCCCTTGGGTTTCGGTTGGGCATCTAGCATTGCAGCATACTCAGGATCGCGAGCTTTCTGTGGCGTGAGGAGAACATGAGCATCGCTCGTGACAGGCGGAGAAACCAGGCTGACCTTGATATCTACGAAGTGCTTGAAGAGATCTGTCTGGCCAAGAAGGTAGGAGTATCGCTTGACTGCGTCGGATATCTAGGAGGGGGTCAATATCACGATACAATGACCAATGAGACGTGGTAGGGCATTCTGAAGATGACCACAGGAGTTGTACAGGTTGCAAACGCTTCCTCGTTGGTCGTGGTCCTCAATCAATCACCCAACTGCCACTAACGGATAGTCGAGCCAGCGGGCTGAGGATTCATGGCGACTCCTTCCGCCAGGATGATGCATGAGTCTGCGTCGGACAACGACGCGCCGTCTCCTTACGAATTTGGGAGCATCCGTGAGACATAGCAGGCGGTGGGCCATATGAAAGTATGTCCGCATGAGGGGAAGAGTTTGAGGCAAATGTTGTCCGTATGCTTGCGCTCGCGTGTCACGCACGCGCCTGCACCATCGCCGCCTAGGGCAAGTGCGGGATGTTTCATGACACACGCCACACGACCGATGATACCCCATGCCCACCAGAGGTACTCATGGAGAGTGAAGCCACAGATGAACTCACCTTGGCCTTGTCCATCTCCTGCCTCTTCACAGCTAAATGTCCCTCGTCCGCTTTCCGCTGCTGCTTCTTCTTTTGCTTCTCTTCCGACGCTTGCAACCTGGCCAGTTTCGAGGGAGAGGGGGGACCATCCTGTCATGCCCATTCAACGGTGGTCAGCGAACAAGGTCCCGTCACCCCGAAAAACGCGTCCATTCTGGCCTGCGTGCGCCAGCAAGGCATGCGCGCAGCAGTGAGCAAGAAATGACACGACTTGAAGGGGCGGACTAGCGTTGAGTTAGTGAATGCGAAGATTACTCACCTTCTCTCCTTCACTCTGCAACTCGTCGACCTCCATCTCGTCTGCAGCCTCGTCATCGTACTCGCTCTCGCCTCCTTCGCTCTCCTATAGAGTAATCTTCAGAAAGGCCGTCGGTATGTCACTAGTGGTACCAAGCCTTACCTGACGAGATACAATGTTACTGGGCACAACGTCGCTGAGGACGTCCTCCTCCATGGGCACATCCAGGTTCTGAGCAAGCTATCAGCGCCAGCAATGTCTACTAGGTACGTCAGACTCACAGCACTCATGGTTTCGTGGATAAGAGGCAAGGGGTGGTGGTGGTCGGAAGGAAGAGACAGAAAGCCCGCCTAACCGAGACGCGCCACCGCAAACTCGGCGGCTATGTTGGACAGTCACGGTCATGTGACACCTGTCACATCTCACCAACCTTCAAGTTTTGGAAGCCCGAACTGGAAAACTGTTCCAGACTCAAAAACTCTCAGGTTACATACCCCACGCATATGCCTGAGGACTTGCATAACTTCATTTATGAAGTAAACTGTAAGGAACTTATACGAAGTAAGTACTTAGTACTAAGTATGTAAGTAAGTACCGTGCCAGTCACGGTGCCACAGAGTTCGTGCTTCGATGACGCGCAACGAGACTCCCTATGTGCGTAGGGCTGTATGGTAATAATCGCTACGCTCTAACGCAGCCTGGCTAGCCGGCTCACCATGGGTCGTACCCTACATACTCGAATTGGACACCGCTCTTGGAGCATGCCTCGGCAAGACCGGTGTACACTTCCGGCTTCCCAACCAAGAACTCGTAGCTGTAGACCACGATGCGGGACAGCGCAATCTCCTTCTTTCCGGCACGAGCGATGCTGTCCAGTAGGGCATCCTCGAAGGGGATTGGTTTCTGGTCTCCGAACAACTCCAGCACCTTTACGGACGGAGGAAGTGTCCGGAACAGGCGGTCGGTGTAAGCTCCCGCGACGACCCTCAGATTCTCCAATCTCGTTGAGTGCGACACGAGTTTGTCCAGAAACGGGCCAACAAATCCGGACGTAGGCGTAGTAACGTTCTCTCCAGTCAAATATAGACCCTTGAGATTCCTCCCGTGGCGAGCCAGCGTCGACTCCATCCACGGGTGGAAGTCTCCGGCAACAAACCACGGCCCGTCGGTGGAGAATATGTCGAGTTGCGGGGAGAGTGCGATGAACAACTTGTACAACGCCGGGCACCAGCGCCGATAGTTCGAGACGGTAAGGTTCCTCAGCTTCGGCGGGAGGGGCCAGTCAATATTTCCGTCGAAGGACTCGTCGACCGTGAGGACAAGGCTCTCGAGCCCCGGAACGAGCACCGCTTTGAGGTCGTCCATGGACCGGGGTCCTGTATGGATGATGAGGAAAGGGACAGTTTGCACGGCCGGTGCTTCCAGCAACGCCGGACAGAATGCGCCAGGTTCGTTGCATCGGTACTCGAATGAGCGCAGGGTGTGAGGAGGGACAAGGTGGAGCCAGTCCAAGTATGAGTCCTCAGTTCTATACGGGTCATCTGCTATGACGCGGAGCGAGCGGAGGAGACAGCGGAGATGCGGAGACGTGGTCATGGTTCGTGAAAGCAGAGAGCGAGTCCTGATAATTGGGCGATATTCTGTGTCGACGATGGATATACGTATCGTGCACTTGTACAAGCCCGCCTGGGCTGGTGCGGTCCAGTTACGCGCGATTCAGGCTGCGGGAGCATAGTTGGACGGGAGCGTGCCAAGGTTCTCCAGGACGGTGTAGAGGATGTCTTGAGTCAGAGGAAACTCTACGCGCCTCGGCGACCCAAAGGACACCATGGTGGCCATGGACAACGACTGTGGTTACATCTTAGCAGTGTTTCTTTCAACAATTCGCGACTGACCTGAGGCCTGAGTGGTAAATGCGTTCCAGGCTCAACTTCAACTTCAAGTCCGGCGATTAACATCGATATTGTCCCCGGATCAATCGGACCGTAACGGAGCAGCTGCTGGACGTCTCTTGGACGTGTGGTTCGGGAGCATCGAGCAAGTATACTATCGCAAAGGAATATTGGACATCCAGCGATGGGTCCACTCTAGTTGGTACATAGGTACACGAGTCAGAGTAGTTGTACATTACGTTTTTGTATATCGACTTCTTCCTTGTCAACAACAACCTCCAGAATAGCTGCCGAACAGGTAACCAAGAACTACACGGAGAATACACCAGACGAGACATCAGGTAGCATAAGATAGAGACATAAGCCTAAGGATTCTTTAAGATAGAAACGAGCGTGTGAGTGAGGTGAGTAAGCAAGGGTCCGAAGAAGCGAGCGACGACCTTAGAAACCAGAAACCAAAATGAGAAGCCAGGAGCGGGCAATCACACAGACGTCGCAGTGAAAACATGGCTATTCTCGCTCGGCGCCGCAAGACTATACCGCTCGGTGTCCTCGTCGGCCTTGACCCAGAGTGCGACAAGGTGGCGCCGAGCAGCATCGCGACTCTCGCGAGCATCGAGCTCGACCGTCTCGCAGAACTTCGTGCAGTCCTGCACCCACACCGCAAAGTTAGTCAGGCGGGCAAAGACCGCGTCCTGCTTCTGCACCATGATCTGCACCTGCTCTGTTGCGCCCAGTCGCCGACGTCAGCCTGGTGCCTGGACCGTCATGACGGGATCGGAGGATACGCACGTGTGATGCCCATGGCGAGGATTTTCCCTCCGTACATCAGCTTGTACAGCTGGACCGCTTGCAAGAGGCCGGTGTTCTGAAGATCCTCGCAGTCTTGCAGCTCATCGCGCTTGAGGAGATCCCAGTGCGGCTGGAGGGCCTTGACGCACTCGTTGAAGCATATCTGCGCCTTCTTCGCCCATTCGGCAGCCTCTGTGTCACGCCGTAAGCGAGCCGCTAGGGACACGAATACAACACGCCGCACAGAGATGGGGCAAATGCTCACCACGATATGTCGTCTGCCTGCTCTGTTCGTCGCCCATGACGGCCTCCCAGCGGCTCTTCTTTGGGCTACATACTGCATCCAGCAGCTCCATAGCCTTCATGTAGTGATGGTGCGCGGACTGTATCGCATTACACGCATGCTGCAATGCCTTGGTGGTGACCTTGCCCTGTGTAGAGTCCCGCTTGTCAGCGATACAGATCCTGGCGTGCCACGACTCGAATTACATACATCCACGTATGCCTGATCCCGAGCTCCCACCGTCTTGCGCGCCCTTGTGTACTCGTCGGCGGATGAATGACCGTGCCCACTTGACCTGTGGCGGCGGCGTCAGGACACGAGCACAGGAATCCGTCCAACCGAGTCACGATCCACGTACATCGAGCTGCGCCATGACACTGGCCGTCCATCGTCCAGCAATCGTCTGAGCTCCTCAAAGTACGCGTCCAGCCGTTCTGCCGCTGGCTGGGCAGCGGTGATCTGGATGGCAAGACTCCGTGTTAGTCGGAAACGAAAAGACGCCCAGCAGGGACGCGAAGATTGTCGACCGAATACGCACTCGACCGTTCAGCTGCTCGAGCTGCGCCTCGAGTTCGTCGACGCTCGGTAGCGTCTCAGTAGGAGGTCCATCGAGTGGGGGAGAGGTCGAGAGGGGTGGTTCAGAAGCCTTGGCAGACTTCCGCTTTCCAAACGGAAGCTGGAGGAGGGAGGGCTTGCGACCGGGCTTCGGGCTGCGCACGTTGCGTCGAGCAGCGGTTAGGAACACTCGGACGACCCTGAACTTAGTGAATAAGCGGACGCACCTTTTCGGTTCTGAATTTCGCCGCCTCTTCGCCGCCTGCAGCTGCGTTCTGCACACCTCCAGGGCGCGCAGGTCCGCGACGAGCCTCTGTGAGGCAGCGTCTGCGATCTTCCAGTTTTCGTACGTGCGGGAGAGGGCGTAGTCGGGGTGAGGAGAGAGCCAGCCCGAGCTCGAGGCGTACCCGGAGTCGACCGTGCTCTCCATGCTGTGGCAGCTGGCCTGACCAGGGTACGAGGGCGAATGTC
Source organism: Polyporus arcularius HHB13444 (assembly GCA_004369055.1). Taxonomy (NCBI): domain Eukaryota; kingdom Fungi; phylum Basidiomycota; class Agaricomycetes; order Polyporales; family Polyporaceae; genus Polyporus; species Polyporus arcularius. The sequence goes on from ML211411.1 coordinate 27,842, forward strand.
GAGTTGGTGACCAAGAAGATGGTCCAGTAGTTGAGTTGAGTTGCAGCGTGGGTGTGAGAGACGAAGGCTTGCGGTTGAGCGGCATGGCACGAATGGCACCGAGAAGTGGCAACTTGGAGACCGAGATATCAGACGGCCGGGTGACGATAGCGAGCACTAGAAGCGATCAAGCCGCTGAAGATGATGGGGGCGGGCGCGGGAAGGGATATGAGGAGGGAGAGAGTAGTATGAGCCTGTGAGCCCGAGCCTGTGTATATAGGCTGTCCGTCGGGCCATGAGAGACGGAAGGAAGAGGCACGACTGCGACATCGGAGCCGTCCCGCGACAGGAACGAGCAATCGGACAGTTTGAACGAACAGAAGGTCGGCGGCCAAGCCACTCGCCTGGCACCGTCGAGCGGGGAGCACTGCGCACATGAGTGACGATGGGACCTCGCACGTTCGTCCTCTAACCACGTTCATTGGACTCACCGGCGCCCGTACCCACTAACGCCCACAACTGACATGCCAAATTGGACAACCAGCTCTTCCGAGTCTTCCATCATCTTACGTCCGCCTCTCGATGATTGGAATGACGGCCGGCTGGAAACAAGGGCAGAGGGCCACCTCGTCCAGCTCCCTCCGACCGATGTTCGACGTTTGTCATGTTGTGGCAGTTAGACTCTACAAGAACAAGTACTTCCTATAATACACACCCTGTCACCGAGGGAGCACTAGTGCTGCGAACGGTTGAACCTTCCAATAAAATCACTATCGGCAACGAGTCAGCGACTGTTTGTGATGCACGTTCCCCAGCACTCACCGTCTTCTCAGGCACACCGGCAACCTTGAATCCACCCTTCGACACCTCCACAGACCCCGACGTCGAGCCTATCACGCGACCTCAACCCCTCCCACTCTGACCGACATCTTTATGGGGAACGGGGAGATACTGGACGCGTTCGTGATAAGAGGCACCGCGGACCGGCCGTGGTCGGACGACGCGTGCGTCAGCATCGTCTGCAGGCTCTTCGTCAAGGTTGACGCTAGGTCTGAATTGAACTTCTGTCGCTCTG
>ML211412.1:0-28879 GCA_004369055.1 Polyporus arcularius HHB13444
CATCGGCCGCGTAGACGGCGAGCTCGCACATGTCCTGCTCGAGGAGTGCTGCGGCCCGTCATCAGGTGGCGCCTGCTTCCGATCTGAAGAATTCCGGTGCGTGCGTGTCCGACATCCATAAGATAAGTAACTCTGAATGCTTACTACGTATCGCCGGATGTCGACCACGGATTGCTCCCGACTCGCCCTGCAGAAAGGACATCCTAGTCGCCGCGTTCAAGCTGCACGCCGCCGGGGTGACGCACAACGACATCGAGTACCTCTCGCGGACCATCGCACTCGGCCCGCCGCCCGCTCCCGTCGCCCGATTCGTCGGGTTCGACAAGGCGGAGGCGCACGACTGCCCCCTGGTGAACAACGGGGTCGCGGCGGAAGACATCAAGGCGGATATACAGCAGTTCGGCTACGACTGCTTGATGTGGGATTGCCCGGAGCTACGCATTCTCTGGACTTGCCTCGGCTTTGGCGGTATGTTGGGCTGTTTTGTTCGCGTGGTGAGCACGGCGTACTGACGACTGTTTCAGGAAATTGATTCGTTGTCGGTCATTCTCGTTACTAGTAGTATAATGATCCTCCATTGGGCGCACGACTCTGGAGCTCAAGCGATGACCGTTCAGGTTCTCTACTTGTCTTCCTGCTCGTGTGCGCTCTTGGACGACTTGTACTCGCCAACTTCGGCAATAGCTCCGCTCGCTCCTCCTTGCCCTTTGTCCTGTCTGCGACCCCCGAATGCCGTGTGTAGCCGCAGTGACGCGGCGCGTCTCGACTCGATTTGACCTGCTTCAGACCCGCGAGCACGCCCGGCCTTTGAAAAGCTGAGGTCTCCAGCCAGTCCGTACCAGCTGGACCGGCTGCATCGAACCACAATACATATGTCATGGCAAAGCGCCGGAGATCGTCGGGCCCCTCACCAACCGTCTCATTGCTACTATCAGAGAAGACATCGTCAGCACGTCTCCGAATCCGTACGGTGAAAGCGCGACGAACCCGTTGAGTTCAATCATCACGATGATACGAGGCGTCCAGGACGAGCGTACGGCGGGGGTTGATGGGACAGCGTGTAAAGGTCAGAACCACCCCAGCTCGCTCGGCAAACCGAGGGCCCAGGTCGAACCTCTTTCGGGAATCCGGCCAGTGCGAGACGTGATCCTCCAGACAAATGTGTCGAGGATCCGTTGATAGCTCCGCTGCGCCCTCACTCCAGGATGATGACCGCGAGATCCGGCCCGCCGATACGAGGACAGTAACTGTGGCCCAAACGGTATTCAACGCGGGAGGGCGCAGAAATTGGTGAAGCTTGGAAGCATGAGGACACTTCCGACCAACTCTGATCACAATGTTCCAAGTGGTCGACCATGATCGTTCGAACGCGAAAGCATATGTCGTCATTATGGGCGAGTCCTGAATCGTCATACTGCTTGCCCCGCATGCGTGAAGGAACTTCTGAACGTGAGCTTCGTCAAAGCGGAATGGCGTCTCGACGACGAGTTGGCTTGGCACAGGTGGGATGAATGGTGCACGAGGAGCTGCGGATAGGAGCTGGCCAGGGAGCCGATGAGGAGGCGGCCGATGCCTAACGAGGACGGTCTGCCAAGAGCCGCGGGCCTTTTGTCCTGCGATCACGTATCTCAGAGATGTCTTTGGGGGGTCTACTCGTAAAAGACGAGAGGTGCAAACGATGTAGGATGGGCGGCGACTAGACAGTCCGGGTCCCGCCTCACTGTCCGGGTCTTCCTCAAGGCGAAGAAGGAGACGGTATGGCGGACTTGTACGTTTGTGGGGCGACTTCGAGACTCTGGGCTCGCTACACCAGAGCAGGTCTGCATATGCCCGCTTCTTGCATATGATGATCGGGATATGGGCCAGGACTCCGCGTGGAGTGACGGACAATGAGATGTCCTGAGCGCCTTGTGCCTCCCGACGTATGGTGGTGGTTTGCAGCTCAGGTGGGCAGTGTGCTTCCCACACATGTTGTAGAGGGATATACGCAACGCGGTTACGTTCGAAGGCCGAGGGGGCCGGAGCGAGGAGGCATGAACGAGTAAGATCATCATCTGCCGAGGGAGCGTAACCCCATGCAAATAGCGTCGTGTCCACCGACTGTCTCATGATCTCTTCCTGTAGCCGTTGGAACGCATTTCTCCCTTCACCGTAGAGCGGGGACATGTGGACGTCGAAGAGCCCGAGAAGGCAGTATGCTTCGTCTTCCACCCGTGTCGTCTTCCGCGACCCAAACCAAGACATGCGCTGGGAGATGCTGTACGTCGTGTGACTGATCTCGAATCGCAGTACGGCAGCGGGGATCGTGAGGCCCCATTCCAGGTACGGTGCCAAGGCAGCTTTGCTTTCGAGAACTTCCCAATATTTGGAGACGAAAAGGAAGAAGCGGGGAGCGATGAGCTCTTGCAGCGTCCAACCGCGCTCGAACCAGATGTTTTGCAGGAAGCGATTGCGCCACCCTTTGTCGTCGTGACTCTCCGGACGCTCCACATCCTGCAAGTATCCGTAGCAGATGCGCGCGAGGGCGTAGAAGCGGAACATCGAGTTGATAGCCTCCGAGAGCTCCGTGCTACTCGTCTTGTCGATGCAGCAGGTATCAATCCACACCCACTTGTAGCCATGACTCTCGGCGAGCTCGCAGCACCGCCTGATCTTCTCGCAAACGACATCGCGGGGATTCGTGCTGTCCTCGGCGCACCGCTCCTGTATCTTCCGGACGTCCTGAAATGACTGCTCGGTCTTGTCCCAGACGTGTGAGAGGGCTCCGTAGCCATCCGGAACCTCCTCAGGGGAGGGGAAGTAGTGGAGCTCTGCGCGGTCGGTACTGAGAAGCCACATCCGCCCCGATTCCTGCAGATAGTGGTCAGGGGACTGCGCATTGTCAAGCATGTGAGGTGAGGAAGACGCGCACCTTGGGACGAGGTCAAACGCAACAAGGGGATGCGAGTGACGAGGCTGTCCAAGTTGTAGAGAATTCTGACTGAAAGCCGGTCGGAAACGGCCGCCCAGTACAGACTGGGTGAGCGAACAGCAGGAGGTTAGACTGGCTGTCGTGCGAGTGGTAAGGGGTCGAGAAGGACAAGTCGTCGCCACCCGGAGCCCGTCACGGCGCTCAGCTTGTATTCGGTTTCTGTCAAACAAACCGGCGCCAAATGTCGCCAGTGCTTGTACCCGGGTACCGACAGAAGATAGAGAGCTGTCGCGGTTGCATTATCTTTACATAACGCGACAGCCCGTCACGGGAATCGGTATCTTCGAGAGGTTGGCGACATGGACAGGAAATGCCATTGAAGACGAACTCGTCTGGAAACACTTGTGTATGAATATGGTGTTTGTATCGAGCCAATCATGTGGACACTCTCACAGCCGGGCAGCGTCCGACACACGCGCTTTGTGACCGCAGTGACTGACCAGACAGGATGCCGGCACCATCATCGAAGTGCGGAAGAAGCAGCGTGCTCGCAGATGTACGTAGGCCGCCGTCGAGCGCAAACGAAATAAGTCGGTACCATGCTCTTGCAGCAGCCTCGAACGCAGAGTATTCAGTGATCAACTGCGTAGCTCTCACGAGGGACAACACCTCGAGATCGCGCAGATGCAAGAAATGCCTGATGACCTCCGAGATGTGCAAGATCTGGGACCCGCCCACAGCCGTCTCGCAGGAGGACGATCTTGAAGGACTTGAGTGACTCGACCATCGGGGCGACGACAGCGAATTCCCGCCGCCATGTAGAGGACGCCCCATGGAGCATATCGCAAGCGACTTGAGCGGGGAGACGACGCACGCGAGAAACTCCGACACGTCCTCCGAGCTCCGCGGCGTCGCACACATTGGAGAGGGTCCTTGAGCGCGTGGGACCGGGTGACAGAGACCGGTTCGGTCGGAGTGAAGTTGACATGGATCTTGCGCAGCTTCTCGAGTGTGGTTATATCCGCGAGCGAGAGCCTGAACGATCGCCGTAACCGTGATCTTGCATATACAACGGTCAAGCCTTCGGTGGTGCAGAGCGGGCGACTCTCTCACGAGGAGCGAGAACACTTCGAGATCGCGCAGACCGACAGAAACGGGTCCTGGACCTGTGATGGGATACGTCAGCCCGCAAGACCTGGAATTAGGGCACGCGGGAAACGGTCGCACATACGTATCTCAACTCCTTCGTTGGAGGCTCGGCGGGCTTCTGACGCGTTGACGACGCGTTGCGCATCGGCGCCGGGCGAGAACGAGCGCTTCTGTGTGGAGGTGAACACGCAGCGTCTTCACGTACAGAGCAGCTGACTGGAGTGTGCCAGTGAAGTTGAGCGACGAAAAGGAGCGAGACGAGGTAGGGGCAGGAAGCAAGAGGCGTGCAGGATAGGCGCCCTCAGCTCGGGACGCATCTTGTCAACCTTTTCGTTGAGCGGACTGTGGACAAGCCATTCTCTGAGGAATCTGCTTGTGGAGGGATGTTAAAGTCATGCTATGATTAGTATGTTACTAGAACTCTTCGAGTACGGACAATGCATCCCTCTCCCAGTCGGCATCCGTCGCCGTATCCCCCACCCGCACAGTACTTAAGAGCACCTCGGTCGCGTTCTATGAACGTGCCACAGAGCTGTATATGGTATTCGAGGGTCCCGGCGATCTTGCAGACGCTCGGGTGGTGTACGAAAACCTCATACACGAGGCTACTCGCCAGCGCAGTCCGCACGCCCGACACAAGTCCGCGCTCCTCCGACCTGCAGCTTCTGTACAACATCGAGAACCGCCGTCCACGCTCCATGTCCCGCCTCCCTCTTCATCCGATCAGAAGGTGTGTATTCTTCCCGCATAAAACAGTCTTCGTCCGCGGCAGTGATCATGTGTTCGGGAAGCATCCGACACGCGCCTTGGACGTCGAGGTCCGGAAACAGCCGCCAGACCGCCCGGCCAGTCGCCTCCGGATCAAGGATCTTCATGTTTTCCAAGAGGTAGAACGACAGCCGTCTCAGAGCGCCCTGAAAAGGTAGCGTGTCGTCGGGCGGTACGGCGGGAGTGTCGTCTAGGTGCGGGAGGAGGAGTGTGTGCAGGTGGGGACAGTGCTTTGCGAAGTGCGCGAGACCCTGGAGGGTGGTCGTGTACGTGGACATGCCGCCGTCGAGTGCGAACGAAGTCAGACGCGGCCACGCTGTCGCAACCGCCTTGAACGAGGAGTCGTCAGTCACTAGTTGGGTGTCTCTGACGAGCAGAGAGAACGCCTCCAGGTTGGATAGGCCAGATAGGGGCTCCACGAGCTGCGCTAGATGCAGGCTACGGGACGGTAGCTCAGGCGGCTCGGGCAGGAGTTCGAGCTTGAGCGACTTGAGCGACTGGACCATCGGGCCTATGACAGCAAACTCCCGCAGCCATGCAGACGACGGCGCGTGGGAGCATAACTCCAATCTCTCGAGCGGAGAGATGACACATGCCAAGAACTTCGACACATCCTCCGCGGCGTCGCATAGAATCGACAGTTCCTTAAGGGCGCGGAACCCTGTCACAGAGAGTCGTTCGGTCGGAGAAAACTTGAGATAGATTCCTCGCAGCTGCTCGAGAGTGGTTATTAGTATCCGCGAGAGCCTGGACGGTCTCCGAATCGGTCAACTCGAGCGTGCCAACGTCAAGCCTGCGCAGTCTGTGCTTCAGTCCCTCCGCCGCCGTGCAAAGGGCCCGGGGGTACTCGAACGTCGTGAGCGTTAGATCATCAAGCTCCGGGCAGTCCGTGCACGCCGTGTCGATGAGCGTGCTGACTGCGTCTTCCTGCCGATATTCCGGGCCCCATCTTGCGCTGCGCCACCGGCAGTGCAACTTGAGCTTCCTCAGGGACGTGGATAAGAGATGTTGAAGCGATGTGTGACGGTAGGGATGGGGGAGCGCGTACGAGAGGGACTGCAGACGCGGAAAGAGGTCCGGGAACCGACCGCCGGACTTGCGCAGCAGAGAAGGCCACACGGACTCGCCGATGCGGGCGTCAGTGACGTCGTCCAGGCGAACCTCGCGAACGAGCGCAGCATATCGACAGAAGCGCGTCCAATTCGCGGAGGATATCTCATCAACTAAGACCTGCAACGGGTCCTGTGAGATGGGCACACCAGGCCGCGACCAACACATACTTATTTGAACATCGCCGGCCGTGATTCTCCGGGCTCTTCCACCAACGGTTCCAGGATGCGCCATAACGGGAGGAGAGTCGGAAGAGAGGACCACAGGATGGCGAGAGGTGGGAGACGACGAGGTGGAAGAGGTAGAGATTGAAAAGTACCCTATGCGACACTGGCTGGAACATACCTGTGCCCGCATCCATGGTGGTCGATGGACAAGGATGAGAAGGAGGGTGTCGGTTCGGAAGAGAGGGAGCCCCTGACCCCGCGCCGCAATCTCGATCATTACTCGCAAAATGGCTGTATTCAAGCCGCCTTGTGCATGGCACACTGAAGTTGAGAATGCGCTAGCGGCGGGGCGAAAAGGCGAGAGAGGAACTCAACCCATCGAGGCCAGGCAGAGGATGCGAGGTAGACGACTTCGTTTGGACAAAGAGAGTACGACTTCTGCGCTGCAGAGCCTTCGAGTGGGAGGAGAGGACGCATTACGAACAGACCGAAACCAGTGGCTGGAGACATTGATACTTATGTAATGCTGTGCATCCCCATAAGCCATATCCGCCCTGTCAAATTTGAACCACAAACCATGAATGCCCTTCTCTGTTCTCAAGCTCTAGTGCTTCTCAATTTGGACTTACTGCACGCCATACTGCACAACTTCGCGCGACAGGAGCCCTTGGCATCGCAGTGGCCCTCTAATCCAGACGAAAACAAACCAGGCGATCATGAAAAAGCACTCGCACGCGCCGCACGCGTTTGCAAGTTGTGGACGGAGCCTTCGCTGCGCATTCTCTGGAGATCTATGACGAGGCTGCTCCCTCTCTTTCAAGTGTTGCCAACATTCACGCAAATCCCAACCAAGGCGCGATATGTAAGCTCGATTTTTTCTGACCCTTGCGCGCCGCTCATGTCGGATTTCTACAGGTTCTCACCGCACGGATCACCCCCGAGCACTGGCAGCGATTCCGCGAGTACGCGTCCCGCATACGCGAGCTGCGCTACGACGGCTCGGACGACAACCTTCTCTCGAAGTCATCCGCCTTCCCGCACATCATGCATCGTTTGCAACACGAGCGCTCTCACCTCGTCCCCCGCATGCGAACCCTCTCCTACGCACTCGCCGGCCTGCATAAAGCCTCGCTCCTCCTCCTGTTGTCCCCGACCCTCGAGAAGCTGGAACTCTGCTGCACGAACGTCACGGAAACAGGGGATTGGTCGAATGCAGCGCAAGGCGCCGCGTTGGACCTTCTCGTCGACGCCGTGTGCACCAGTTGCCCTTCCCTGAGAGAGCTCAAGCTGCGCTTTCTCAGGTCCCCGCTGCCTCTCCACACCGCGGCGAGTGGACTCACGAACCTCAGGACGCTCGAGCTTCCAGATTCGCTCGAGATAACAGACATAGCGACGCTGCATGCGCTCGCTGCGCTGCCCCAACTCGAGGCGCTCCACGATCTACGTCTGAAACTTCCTCGTGGACGCTCCTCCCCACTCGTCTCCGGATTCCGCTCGCTCAAAGATCTCTCCCTTATCGGCGACGCCGATGATGTACTGAAGTTCCTCCAAAGCGTCCTGTCGTCACTCGAGAGAGTCGACATCACTTCCTCCGGCTTATTGTCGAGCTGGCTCCGTGCGTATCGCAGCATTGCCCCTCTCCTCAAATTCGCCCAGGAGCTCGTCATCCAGCATGCACCAGTCAAAGATGACTCCGACATATCAGAGGTCGAGATCACGGAGCTCCTGCAACCCCTCTTTCAGATCCGCAACATGCAGTCCTTCTGCCTCGTACTCCGCACCGTCGGCCTAGTCGCCGACGACGACATGTTCGAGACAGTCGCGAAGTCGTGGCCGTGTCTTACCCAGCTTTGGCTCGACGTCGATCCCTCGCTCTCCACACCCACCTTCCTCGCGCTCTCCGCGTTCGCTACGCACTGTCCCGCGCTCCGCACGCTCGTCCTTCCGCACGTCGACCACGCGGCTCTGGCTTTCGTCATACACGAATTGAAGCCTCCCCATCCTCAGACCTCCCTTCGAAGGCTGTCGTTCTCTTCGACCGGGCGACTACGAATCGGCGACCCGAGGGCCGCGGCGGAGCTCCTTATAAAGATGTTCCCGATGCTCGACGTGCATGCCTCTGCCATGCTTCCCCATCGTGCGCGAACGCTGGTGGACGAGGTACGTAGCTTCGCGTATCTCAATAGGGAGTTGCAACGAGAAGATGGGGCGGTTCTGTGGGGGAGTGTCTTGTCGGAGGTGAAGAATATCCAAGATGGCGAGCTACGGATCGAGGAGGGTTATTATACAGAGTTCATGACGTGATAATTACATAGTTCCTTTCTGTCTGCACTTACCCTCCACGCCCTCGGCAATGCACTTGTGTTGAGACGCGCGACTGCTGGTGAAGATGAGAGCGCATGATTCTGCGGTACTTCCCAGTACGCGCAAATTGGCGACCAAGACGGGCAGTATTTCATCACCGCACGCAGATGTAAATAAATGGTTCTGAAGATTTCTGCGCGCGACTTAACCACACGAGCCAGCGCCAGCGGCGCGTCAACCAACAGGCGCGCCGTTCCGCCGCGCGTCGACGGCTCGTACTTGCCCTTTTCCTCCTTTTCCTCCTCCTCCTCCTCCCCCTCTTCCTCCTCCCCAGTTCTTTACAACTCACCACCCACTTGCGCGCGCTATTCCTCTCGCTTTCTGTTCGACGACGCGCGATGTCGGCAGCAAACATCGCGGTGCGCAGCTCGCGCTCTCTGCGCATCATCGCACTCCCGCTCACTCGCGCTCCTCACAACCTCACATACTACCACTTCGTGACACCTCCAGAGATTAAGACGTCTAACTCGTGGGTGAACCGGGCTACAGCGAAGGCGTTGGCCGTATGGAACGGGTTCGGGAAGGCTGAGGAAGGGAGCTGGAAGGTACGTACCCTCCTGGTTGCTGCACTCATCCCGGTCCCCGTTCTGCCCGCGTCAAGCCTATTACGCCCCTCTGAATCAACGACCTATGTGTATTGAGACTCACGCGAGATTCTCTGTAGCGGAGAGCGTTCCTCACCGGCGAGCGCATAGCAGACCGCTTGGACTTCGAGGAACACGCGCTGCGCTCGCTCGACCCCTCCCTCGGTCCCAAACTCTCCAGCATACTCCCGCGTGGTTCAAATTCTATGGCTCAAGATAAATCATCTGTGCGTGTGGTATTAAAGGCTTTCTGAACCTGTATTGACGCAGTATGTCCTTGCCGTCCGTCTGCTTGACCTCATTCCCTACCTCCTCCCCCCGCAAAACGCGTCTTTTTGGTCGTCATGGATCACGCGATGCAGATACCCCTCCTCTATCCTTCCTCCGTCTTCCCAGAGCCCATACCTCACCTACACTCGCTCCTGTCGTCGCGTGGCCCCCGCCACAAGAAGGGTTTCTACACCTGGCTCGCCGTCACACCGTTGACCTTCCCTCTGAAGCTCATCCGTACGTCATTTCGCCTTCCTGCACCATCAGCGTACACGCGCTCATGATATGGTCCGTACAGCGATTATTCCGAACTTCCCGTTCTTCTTCTGCGCGTGGCGCGTCTGGTCGCATTATCGCTGTACGTCTCTCTCCAACTCGTGCTTCACGTGAGGGTGGGTCCCTGCAAGCACGGCCCAGCTGACGACAAGTGACTCCACAGCCTACAAATCATCTGAGTACCTCGACGCCCTCCTCCAGCACGGCGCTATCCACCCCGAGCCGAATCCCGCGCTGGACGCCGTGTACGCCAAGTACTCTCCTACACGGGCATCACACGACTCGGACAACTCACGGGAGTCTGAGCCCTCGGATGAGCTGCTGCTCACAAAGGACGCGGTGCCGGAGCTAGAGCGGACGCTCGCTTCGGAGCTAGAGGGCCAGGATGGCGGGTCGACGTTCGCCGCGGGCATGTACCGTGCGCTAGAGCAGGCACGGATACGACTCGAGATGACTCGGAGATGACTCAACGCTCCATGTCTTGCTTGTTGGCTGGGGCGTCCGCGCCGACGCAGATGGAGCGAATAGCTGATAGACTGTGAGTGGATTCTGAAAAATCGAAGCTGTGTGTTAACCGCTTCGCTCACGGGTCTCGTGTCAGACGTTTTTGAAGATGACGCCCTCGATCTCTAGATTGGCATACATACTTCCTCGCTCACGATCTCTACCGTGGCCAGTCAGCATAATGAATGGACATCATAGTCCATCCTTGTCCGCGTAGCTGGTTCCACGACGCAGTGGACCGAAGCGGACGCGGCGGTGGGTAGACATGAGGTATGACTCGGCGATGCCCGCCGCGCCGCGCAGTACCCGGATTCGGGAAGAGCACTTCCGACTGAGTTTTCCAATCGCCACACACCAAAGCTTAGTTTGTTAAGGTACCTCGTCGTTTGCTCTGGTGTCGCCGACGTCGCATGCAGGATGGGGATCCGCCTGCTGGGACCTGCATGGCAGATCTCACGTGGACGTGCGTTGACGCGCCCGACAGGGAGGAGGGATGCTGCGACAGTGCGCTTCGTGGCTCCTCCGGACTCGCGACTCACTGACGGGTCAGAGTCTCCATCTCGTCTCTTGCTTTCTGAGTCGAGATCGCACCATCGGTCTGAGACAGATAGCGATCCTTAGCTAGTACGATCGTTGCACGAGCGATCGAGATCGTGGCGCGGGCCCACAGCGACGGACACTCCGCTCGTTTCCACTTGCGCTCGACCACCACGATCATCTCCTGCGATGGACACAGGTACAGCCAGGCCTCTATCTCACGAAGTCCTCTTCAACTTTGACCTGCTGCACAATGTCTTCTCTTACCTCCATCGCCCGCCTGCCGCCTTCCCGCCCACCAATGCGGACGAAGACAAACCCGGCGTCGAGGAAGCGACTCTTGCGAGTGCGGCCCGGGTCTGCAAGACATTCACTGATCCTGCTCTTGCCGTCCTGTGGTCCTCTCTTGCCAACTTTTTCCCGCTGTGGTCCGTCCTCGAGCCGCTGAGGACGATGGGAGAAACCGCTCAGCCGCCGCAGGAGAAGTTCAAATACGTATGTCTGCACCTCACCAGGGTGGCTCACTTCCAGTCTCCGCAGAGCTGATGCAATCCAATGCAGATCTTGACAGACGAGATATCCCCGGAGAACTGGGCGCGGTTCTGTCACTATGCTGCGCTCATTCGCGAGATCCGCCTGGACGACATCAGCGACATGCGCATCGACCACTCCGTGTGGCTGCACCTCCTGCGCAAGTCCGGAGGGCGGTTTTCGGACCTCTTTCCACGCCTGCGGAGCCTCGCATACGCGCTTCACAACCCGCACCAGACGTCGATCCTCCTCTTCCTCTCCCCGTCTCTCAGGAGGCTCAAATTTTATTGCTCATGGCGCGCGGCTGATTGGGGCCCGTACGCACGACAGGAAGCAGCTGTGAGCATGCTTCTCCGAACAGCGTGCACGGACTGCCCGCAGCTCGACGACCTCAGGCTCACGATGCTCGAGTTCCCGGGCCCGCTCCGCACGGCCGCCGAAGGGCTGAAGCACCGGCTGCGCAGGCTCGAGCTGGGCACGCTCGAGATATCGGACACGGCGACCATCCAGGCGCTCGCGGACATAACCACGCTCGAGCAGCTGCGCGAAATCCACGTCAAGTTCCCACCGACGGAACGCGTCGCCGTCACCGGGTTCCGCGCGCTCAAGGACCTCTCGATCATATGCGACGCCGCGGAGGACGTGTCCAAGTTCCTCGCGTGTGTCGTCTCCCCGCTCGAGTCGCTCGAGATATGCTCCTTCGCGCCGTCGTCTGCATGGCTGGATGAGTTCGGGGTCATCGTCCCGATAGTCCAGTCTCTCAAGTCCTTCAAGATCGAGCTCCTGCCGGAGCCGACTGGGTTCGAGCCAGAGACCGTGCACCTATCGCATCTCGTGGAGCCCCTCTTCCCTCTGCGCAACCTCGAGGTGTTCTCTCTCCTTGTCCGAGACACGAAGCTGGTCGCCGAGGACTCCTCGTTCGAGGCAATCGCCAAAGCCTGGCCGCGACTCACCTCCTTCGCACTCGACGGTGGCGTTTTGACGTCCGCGACCACGCTCACAGGCCTCGCGCACTTCGCCAAGCACTGTCCCAATCTACACACCCTCCTCCTCCCGCACCTAGACGACGCTCCCACCATACCGTCCGACGAATCGCTGCCGTCGCAGGGCGCGCTGAGACGGCTGTCCTTCTACCTCATGCACGATATGAACATACACGACGCGGAGGCGACGGCCCGCACGATCTGGCGGCTGTTCCCGAACCTCGACATCCAGGGCGAATGCCACAGGCTGCCCATCCACAAGGTCACTCCCGCAAACGAAGACGACGAGGACGAGGACGACGAGCCATATGCAGCCGCTCGCCGGACGAAGACAGAGGCCGGCCGCGAGGCGTGGATCGCGGTTCTATACGCCGTACAGATGCTTCAGATCGAGGGAGCACGGTGAGGCGACTCGGAGGCAATATCGTCATCATGGGCTGAGACGGTCTATGTAGATGATATTCGCGCCGGAACGATGCGCAGAACTACTCATCTGGGACTACGATTTCAGCTTGGTATGCGGAGGCGAAGGTTGGAGGTCAGGGCACCGTTCCGTCTTGACGCTACTAGGACGGTGTGACGATCGGCCTCTGGTCGCGTATGACACACAGGTAGCCCACACCGGAAATTCAGTCATGGGCGGACAAGTATTTCATCGGTGTCAAGCTCCGTAACTGGATACAATCATAGTCTCATTCTCCTGGCACTGACGCAGTATGCATATCAGTACACTGTCGGACCGCGGCGGTGAGACGTGGTTACGATACTGACCTGGAGGTCTATCGACGAACTCCTCGCTCAGGTACCACGCTCCTGATTGAGAGGTATCATGTTAGAAGTCCTTTCAGACTGGAGGAGCATCGTAGAACTGACTATCGCCTTTCGAGATCTTCTCGTTGTGCGTCTGACCGTCTCCGAGCCAGTATAGCCGGTTGGAGACATCGTCCAATCGGGAGTAGCCATAGTCCTCCCAGCGTGGGTGCTGAAGAGCCCTCAGAGCATGGAGGCTTGACCCTGTGCCGCAAATCGTGTCACCGATCACATTCAGAGGCGGCGGGCTAGCGCGTACCTGGCCACAAGCCGACTATCCTCCCCTCGTCCTTGCCCAGCTTGTACCAAGAACGGCATTTGTCGCTGAAGACGGTCTTGAAACAAGCACGGTCAGATCATAATAACCGGCGCGGCGGCCCACAATATACCTGAGGGAAGTAGCTCTGAAGCAGATTCAGAAGGTCGTTCGGGAATATAGAATGAGGCGTCACAGGCTCACCTCGATGTACTGATCGAAGTCTCGCACGGCTTCAGCGTGGACTTCCATACTCTTCAGCCGTTCACGCTGCATCTTCGCAACGGCCTGCACGGCATAACCAACCGAGAACTCGATGATAGGCATGAGGAGTCCGGCGCCGATGATGGAGTTCGGACCTAGCGCCATGAACATGTTCGGGAACTTGTCGACACACATCGACAAATATGAGGTCGGGTATGACGTCCATTTTTCGTTCAGATCTACGCCATCACGTCCAACAATTTTGAAAGGTAATTGCCAGGACGTGTCGTATCCTAAATCCACCATCAGTGCATATCCAGTCGTTTGGACAAGCCGGCGTACCAGTTGCGCAGATAATGATGTCTAGCTTCTGCTGTTGACCGTCCTCAGTCTCAATGCCGAAGTCGGTGAATCGCTTGATTGGACTTGTCACGAAGTCGGTCTGCTCACGCTTTGTGTCAGCGACAGCAAGGAAAAGAGATACAACGAGACTCGCGTTATCTGCGCACAGGGCCTCCAGATACCCCGGACCCGGAGTCAGCCGTCTACACGACACAGGGAAAGTGGGAATGACTGCACAACCACAGAATTCTCAGTGAAGGGCTGCATGAGCGAAGGGCTCGAAGTACGGACGTCTCTCTGCAATCCAGGGTTTCTTCGCGAGCTGTGTCTCCATCTTCTTGCGGAACATGTCCTGTAGTTCGGTGGACAGCTTACTTCCTCGTATCGTATAGGAAGTCATTGACTGAACCATGACCCAAGTCAGACAAATCTCCGATTCGTGAATGGTGCGCACTCACATTCATGAGGTTCTCCATGGTATATCTGAAGCGCCAGAAATACTCAGAATCAGTCTTGAACCGTTCGATCTCTTCCGGAGTGAGTACCACTGCAGTTCAACGTATGAGAATCTGCCAGAAGGTATATGATGACACTGACGTTCATCCTCCTGGGCAGATGCGGAACGGTCCAAGAGCTCGGAGATCGTGTCGCTCGCGAAAGGAACCGCGATCCATGTCTGGTTCCGCACATAAGTGACGAGCTTCGCGACCTTCGGATGCACCGCAGCGACTGTCTGGATCGCACTCGATCCCTGCCGTGATGTCAGACGAAAACGATTCTTGAACGAGACGGTGAACGAGCTCACCGAGCCAATCACCCCAACCCTCTTGTCCTTCCATCCCTCGGCGACTTGCTCCCAACTTCCGCCCTCCGGGTCGAACTGCGCCGTATGGTACAACTCGCCCTTGAAGTCCTTCATGCCCGCAATATCCGGCCAGTCCCATCGACTGAGAGCTCCGAACGCTGTCATCAGAACGTCGGCGACGTCGTCGAACTCCTCGACCTCGGTCTCGCTGCCGGCTTTGGACCTGCGGACGCGGACATGCCACTTGCATGTTGCCTCATCGTATCGCGCGTGAACGACCTCGTGTCTAAGCTTGATGTAGCGCATGAGCTTGTACTTGTCGACGACGCCCTGGAGCTGCTGCTGGATCTCGTGGCCTGGGGCGTAGAACGCTGACCAGTCGCGCTGAAGGGAGAGGAGTTGAGGCAGAGTCATTACGCGTACGAACGACCTGACTTACCTTGTCCTCGAACGAGAACTGGTACTGTGACGATCGTCAGAGATAATCACGTTTTAGGAGTGATTGCTTACGCACACAATGAGCTGGAACATCGCACGCTACCCCACTGATGAAGTCGAACGAAGCAGTGAGCAAACTAGGGAGGAAACGCGAAGATAGGAACGCTCACGGGTAACGGTTGTTGTACCATGTTCCGCCTACTCCGGCACTCTTCTCATATATCGTCAGGTCAACATTCGGAATCTTCTGAGGAAACCTTGGGGAGCCCGGTGAGCATTACAGCCAAGATGAGGTCAGGGCAAGCGAGCGTACCTTATCCCTGCGAGTATCCCGCTGAACCCAGCTCCGATGACAATGACCTTGATAGGTCTGTACTCGTCAATCGCAAAGGCGCCTAGCTCGATTTTGGTATCAGGCGGGGCACGTTCAGTAGCAGGTCGAGATTGTCTGCCACCCATAGCGATTTGCAAGACTGGGTACGCTGGGTTAGCAGCCACGTCAGGGCTCTCCGCGGTGGGTTATAACGAAATAGCCAGGTACGCACCTCCGCTTCCCAGCATGCCGTGAGTGACTGGTGTTCGGTCATGCTATGCTGGGTTCACTGCTCGCGATGATGTCTTCAAGCGGATGACGGTCATGCAGAAGTGGCGCCATCCGTGAGTACAAGGCTGTAGATCGCTGCAGAACACCGCATGTCAGCAATGGTTCTACGGAGTCAAGCAGCTTCTGTTCGCAACTTCCAAGCCCGCGTTGACAACCTTGAGAGTCCGACAAGAGCAGCTGACGCACAACACCGAATAGAAATCGTGAGCATCGCACGATCGTCCATGGGTCTGCCTAGCAGAACCCACGTTCTGAACCTAAAACTGATGAGCCATGGGATGTATGTGACAGTATACTCACGGCGAATGACGAAAGACGAGGTTGCACCGGAAGGGCTATCCTTATTGCCCGACTGGGGCTGCGGTCGTGTAAGACCGCAGAGAACCAACCGCACGCTCCACATGCGTGACCGTCTACCAGACGCGTCGTGAGAGCGTCGGATTCGCGGCGAGTGCTCTCCCAGTGGGCACTTAACCTCATGAGCGTCTTCAAATAGCCTGATATCAGTATCATAGGATCAGCGGCGGTCGTTGGCAGAGAGGCATCAGTCAGCGGATGCGCATGATAAGGACGCACTTGGGAGCTGGATGCCAAGATAGTACCCACTTGCTCTGGCACGGCTGTAGTTCGAGAAGAGGGGGGAGTGCTCTCGATGACGAGGCACCCGGGGCCTCCGATGTGAACGTGACAGAGACGGACGCGAGCATGTCGTCCTGCGGTGGCGCGAACCTCCGTTGTGGCACTTCATCTTGTCCGGAGGTCCCCAGTGAGCCATGACCTCATACATAGGTTGATATTCAGTGCGACCTTCACATATGACGTAGAAGAACTCACGCCGCAATAATGTAACATACTGGATCCGGTTGTGTATACGGAGGCTCAGATCGCAATTCAGGGAGCCGAGCCACTCAGTCTCTACGCTTCTGGGACGGCGTGATGATGTTCGAGTCGCACAAAATCCTATTTGATTGAACTCGCCGCCCATAGTAATTGAGGAACTTCTTCATTGACGACCGCCGTAAATTCGTACAAAGGAGACTCATTCTTCTGGCACTGACGCAATATTCAAGTCAGCACATCGGGCCGCGGTGAGACGTGAGCAATGGGTACGATCTGGCACTGACCTGGAGGTCTATCAACGAACTCTTCGCTCAGGTACCAAGCTCCTGTGACGTAGTACATTAATACTGCTCGCCTTAGACAAGCACCGCCAAACGTACTATCTCCTGTCAACGTCTTTTCGTTGTGCGTCTGACCGTCTCCGAGCCAGTAGAGCCGGTTCGAGACATCGTCCGCACGGGAGTAGTCGAAATCCTCCCACCGCGGGTGCTGGAGGGCCTTCAGAGCATGCAGATCTGACCCTAAATCACGAGCTATTACCAACGGCCATGATTAGAGAAGCGGGCAGGGCGTACCTGGCCATAAGCCAACTATCCGCCCCTCGTCCATGCCCAGTTTGTACCACGAACGACACTTGTCGCTGAAGACGGTCTTGAAACAAGCAACGATCAGATCGTATCACGCAGGGGGGCGATTCAGATTATACCTGAGGGAAGTAGCTCTGAAGCAGAGTCAGCAGATCGTTCGGGTATATAGAATCTGCCTCGCCAACTCACCTCGATGTACTGGTCGAAATCCCGCACGGCGTCCGCCTTGACCTCTATACTCTGCAGTCGTTCACGCTGCATCTTCGCGGTGGCTTGGATAGCGTAGTCGACAGAGAACTCGATGATAGGTATGAGGTTGCCAGAGCCGACGAGGGAGTTCGGACCCAAAATCGTGAACATGTTCGGGAATTCGTCGACACACATTCCCAGATACGATGTCGGGTATGGCTTCCATTTCTCGTTCAGCGCTACACCATTGCGTCCGATGATATCGAACGGAAGCTGCCAGGACGCATCGTATCCTTGATCGACCGTTAGAGACGTACAGCCGGAAAGGATAGCGACATACCGGTGGCGCAGAGGATGATGTCTAGCTCCTGCTGTTGACCGTCCTCTGTTTCAATTCCGGAGTCCGTGAATCGCTTGATGGGGCTCGTCACAAAGTCGGTCTGTTCAGGATGTGCGTCAGCGACTGCGCTAGAAGAGCTATAAGTCGGAGACTGACGTTATGCGCGCATAAAGCCTCCAAATATCCGGGGCCTGGCGTCAATCGCCTGCACGAGACAGGGAAGGTGGGAATCACTGGTCAGCAGAACGATGTGAGCCGGATGATAGAGGGTGTACAAGCTGTGAGCACAAACGGTTTTTCGCGATCCAAGGCTTCTGCGTAAGCTGCGTTTCCATCTTCGCTCGAAACATGGCCTCTAACTCGATCGAGAGCTTACTCCCTCGTTGCGTAAAGGAGTGCAGTGACTGCTCGTCGCGCGGCAAAGTCAACAAAAAGAGCCTTGGCAGAAGTGGTGCACACTACTCACGTTCAAGATGTTCTCCATAGCATGTCTGAAGCGCTGGAAGTGCTCGGGATCGGTCTTGAATCGCTCAATCTCCTCGGGAGTGAAGACGACTGCAGTTCGCGCTGTGAGAGTCGCCCTTGGAGACAAGCGCTGCGACTCACGTTCGCCATCTTGAGGAACCGTGTTCCGCCCCAAGAGCTCAGAGAATGTGTCGCCGGCGAAGGGCACCGCAACCCATGTCTGGCCTCGTACGTAAGTGACGAGCTTCGCCACCTTCGGATGCACTGCAGCGACGCTCTGGATCGCACTCGATCCCTGTCTGATGTCAGACAAAAGCGACTCTGAACGAAGCTGTGAACGGACTCACCGAGCCGATGACGGCAACCTTCTTGTCCTTCCAACCTTCGGCGACCTGCTCCCAGCTGCCGCCCTCCGGGTCGAACTGCGCCGTATGGTACATTTCGCCCTTGAAGTCCGCCCTACCCACAATATCCGGCCAGCTCCATCGGCTGAGAGCTCCGAAGGCTGTCAAAAGAACGTCGGCGACGTCCTCGTATTCCTCGACCTCGGCCTCGCTTCCGGCCTTGGGCCTGCGGATGCGGACGTGCCACTTGCAGGTCGCCTCATCGTATCGCGCGTGAACCATCTCATGTCCAAGCTTGATGTAGCGCATGAGCTTGTACTTGTCGACGACGTCCTGCAGATGCTGCTGGATCTCGTGGCCTGGGGCATAGAAGGAAGACCAGTCGCGCTGGAGGGAGACCAGTTCAGCTCGGATTCGCCGCAGGTATGGATCGGAATACCTTGTCCTCGAACGAGAACTGGTACTGTGGCAGCTGTTAGATGGCGCAATATTCAAGTAGACTATGTGGACATACGCAGTGAGCCGGAACATCGCAAGCGACCCCGCTGGTGGAGGTTGCATAAGCATAGATATACTAAGTAGCACGTGAATTGAACAATACTCACGGATAACGGTTGTTGTACCATGTCCCGCCGACCCCAGCACTCTTTTCGTAAATGGTCAAATCGACATTCGGAATCTTTTGCGGAAACCTGGAATGCACGAGTGAGTCCTGCAACGTGCGAGAAGTCGTGAAAGGTACCTGATCCCTGCGAGAATGCCGCTGAACCCTGCTCCGATAACAATGACCTTGATAGGTCTGTAACCATCAATAGCGAAGTCTCCCAGCTTGATCTGGAAGGGAGTCGGCGGATCGGCCGGTGCTGGCTCAGGAGCAAGTCGAGATTGGCTGATATCCATAGTGGGTTGTGAGCTTTGGTACTCCGGGTCCTCTACAGCGACTTATAACGACCTGGATCGGCCCCTTCTACTCCCGGAATGACGTGAAAAACGGCGTACTTGTTCGGGATATGGCATGCTCCTGTCAAACGAGCACACTCGCGCGGAGCTAAGTGTGTGACCTGGGTCCTGAGTAGCTCGGACCACGGAACCGTGCAGTCGAGCGGACAGGACTGCGAGTGAACTGCCGCGTTCCGTACTCACAGTGCTCCCTTCGGGAAGTCACGTTTGTCATAATGACGGCCCTGCTAGAGCCACTTCAAACGCAAACGTAGTCAGTTGATGTGCCGATGTCCGTGCGGCTGCTGAGTTCTGCGGAGTGAAGCAGAGTGGATCACCGTTTGCTCGCAGCTTCCGTGACTATTCCTCGAAACGGCCAAGATCGCGACGATGAATAGAGACGGTGCGGGTAACGCACGCGCAAGGCGTTGGGTGACACCTAAACCGTCTGTGCCTAGAGATAACAACCGCTGTCAGGACTCTGCACACCGGGAAAACAATCACCAATGCAAACCTCTCTACATCCGAGATCCGCGGACCCAGTGGTCAAAATGGATCGCAAGGGTGCAATGGGGGTGGCAATCGTCGATTCTGCCCGCCATGAGCGCGACCAGCGGTAGTATAAACCGACAGGGAGCCAATCGAACGCTTCTCCGACTCGCGCGTGATCCTCCTCCGAGACGGGTTTATGGGGGCTCGTACTCGCAGACCATGTGATGGTACGTGCATTCCTTGGAATTAGCCATCCCATGGATATAGAAATAAACACGCATCAGAATCAACGCGGGCAGCCTGCAGGGAAGTAGCTTGTGGACGCGAAGGATGAGGGTGCACCGGCACGTAAGTTTTTTCTGTCCCGTTGACGCCAGCACGGCAGAGCACTGCCCGGCACTCAAGCTTAGAGGGCCCAAAGAAAGAAAGACCCCTCAGGAACAAGAGAGCTGAGCGCACCCAGTGCTTAAGACACGTCCTTGCGCTCCCATTATCGAGACGCGCGTACACAGGCATAGTGTTGATCCACAGGAACTTCATGATCAGACCTGTTGCAGCGTTGAGGTCCTTCAAGCCCGAGATGCTGAATGACGGGTGAGCATGACATGCGAATGAATCGAATGGGAGACGTAAACCAGGATGAGTCACAAACCATCGCGTACTATCAACGTCGTACTATGGTGCAGACGAAGGCACACGTCTATGGTCGTCGAGTAGACGTAAGACGACTTGCTTTTCAGCGCAAGTCGCGCTCAAGTTCTACTTCTACCGAGCAGGGGTGTAGCCGTCGGCCTGTCGTAGCGCAACACACAGGCATGAGACTAACTCTGAGGCATGAGTGTGTGGTGGAGAAGGATGAGTGTGGTGATGATTACTAGTAAGTACAGTGATTAGAACGGACGTCTTACTGATACCTTTATGTAATCAGCGCGCTCTGGCCCAATTGTATCAAGCGCCTCCTCCTCCTCCTCGTCGTTCTCCTCCTCCTCCGTCTTCAACTTGGCTTATGGATCTCCTACGAACCTACAAACATACTATCACTCCTCATACACCCTGTGTGCAGTATCTAGTCAAGAGCCCGAACTCCACCACAGCGTGCTGCGTGAGATAAGTAGTCGTTTGCTCGGCAACTAGGCTTGAGTAGCACCTGGCATGGCGGCGACACTTCAAGCATTCCAGGAGTCAGTCATACCTCAGCCTTCCAGCTTCCAGGGCGGTACGATGACACGATGCTAAGAATGTTCCCGGTCAATGGCCTTGGGTGTCCTCCAGAACGCGTGGACTTGAAGGTCGGCTGCGATATGTAACCCCTTTCTTGGTTGATGGTTCCTCATTCCCCTTTGTCAACACGCTCCTTTAACAGCTTAATCTTCGGCGTGCACGGCCGATAAACAGTCCTTTGGGGGCACACAAGCCGAGATCTCCTGGGATCAGGGAGATGGTCCGTTCCCGTCGCATCTAATCTGATAAGATTGGGCGCCACCGCCAAGTATGGGAGGGAGCTCGGTGTTCTCGGAATCATATGTCTCGGTTTCTACTCATCTTCGACGTAGATGGGTTCGCCAAAGATTAGTCACGTAAGTCTCCTTTCACCTGCCGAGGAGATTCGTCGCTCACCCCCATCCAGACCGTAGGGGCACGGCCGACTACACACACAATAAATACCCCTTCCATGCACGAACACGTCCCCACCCCTCCATCCGCACACCGCGATGGCCACTCTAGCGCAACTGCGTGCTCTCCAAGCTACTATCGGCTCCGCTATTGATGACATCGAGCGGGTGTACACGACTCACAACGTCGACTTCCCCTCCCTCGACGTTCCAGTCACCCTCAGAGGATCGGAAGTTGACAGCGCGCCGAGCGCGGCGGAGGCTCTTCTGAAGAGCGGCGAGATAGTCAAGGCTTCTAGCCACCTTGTTGCCGCCTGCGGACAGCTCTCTGCCGCTGTCCAGAACCCCTTCTTCACTCTCATGGACGGCGTTTCCGCGGTGCGTATCTGTTCTGCTTTGCGCTCCGAGTCACTGATGTTACTATGACAGTGCGCCATCACGCCAGCCATACAATTCCTAGAGGCGAGCCATACTCCCGAGATCTTGCGCGCTGCTGGTCCGGAAGGACTGCATGTCGACGTGCTCGCCCGCAAGATCGACCAACTCCGAGCAGCCAACGGTCTGGTGTCGAAGCCGCTCGAGCCGTGGAGGCTCGGTATGTTCCTCTCTATTTGGGCTGTGTACAGTACTGACATCGTGCCGTGAAGCCCACATTCTGCGACTCCTTGCCGCTCACCACCTCATCCGAGAGGTCCGTCCGGATGTCTTCGCCAGCAACAGAATCACCAGCCTGCTCGATACCGGGAAGACACCCGAGCAGATCCTCGAGAAGTACGTGCTATCCTCGCTCTACACTCGTTTGATACTGATCTCTCCGCTGTAGCCCGCAGAACAAGTACGACGACTCGAACGGAATCGCTGCCCTGATCCCTATGTTGTATGTCCACCGCTTTCGGCGAGCCCCTGTCCTCGGTGCCTCATACCTCACCCAGTGCAATCGAGACGTTCCGGAGCCTCGGCAGCCTCACCGAGTGGCTCCTCTCTCCCCAGGAAGGCACAGACTACGCGACGCCGTTCAACTACGCCTACCAGACGGACGAGAATTTCTACGCCTGGCTCGAGCGCCCCGAGAACGCGTTACGCCTCAAGCAACTCGGACGCGGCATGGCCGCCGGCAGCGCAGCCGAGGGCAGCACCTCCGTCACGGAGAGGCATGGTATGTCCTCCCCGCTCGAGGCAGAATCAGAGCTCACTTTCCCCGAGTCTTCCCGTGGGACAAGCTCCCGGCCGACTCTGTCATCGTGGACGTCGGCGGCGGGTTCGGCTCTGTCTCCGTCCAGCTCGCAGAGGCCTACCCGCACCTCCGCTTCATCGTGCAGGACCGCGAGCAGACCCTCGCACTGGCTCCCAAGATCTTGGGAGCGACGCACAAGGATCTCCTCCACTCCGGCCGCGTTCTCTTCCATGCGCAGGATTTCTTCACCCCGCAGCCCGCATCGTACGAGGTGCCCGGCGTGGGCAATGTCGACCACGCCGCCGTCTTCCTCGTCGTGCGCATCATGCACAACTGGCTCGACGAGGACTGCAAGAAGTACGTCCCCGCACTCGTGCTCGCGTCGACTCGCACTCACACCTTGCGCAGGATCTTGTCGCAGCTGCGCGCAGCGGCCGGCCCTTCCACGAAGGTCCTCATCGTCGACCAGATCCTGCCCCTCGCCTGCCGCGACGGCAACGAGTCCGCGCTCGTCCCGGCCGACTCGCCGCTCCTCCCGAACCTCGGCACCGCATACGCGTCCTCGTACCATTTCGATCTCGCCGTGCGTATCGCGTTCTTCGCTGCTTGGACTGACACTGACTCCGCACGCCTACAGATGATGACCACGCTGGGCGGGAAGGAGCGCACGTTACGCGAGTTCGCGGACCTCGCGGCAGCGTCGGGCTGGCAGATCTCAAACGTCACGCGCGCGACGGGCTCGCTGTGGGCGTACACGACGCTCTCGCCCGTCAGTGCTTAAGGACGCCTCAGCGGGCGCGTACTTGGCGGCTCGTAGCCTCGTGTTCAGGGTTATCGCCCTCAGCGTGCCCAATTTTCCAAGGAGGGATGTGTGTCTTGTGTCAGTGGAGGAGATGGTGTTGTATGATGCAGGTCAAGTACCGTAGGACACAGCCCCTTCACTGTAGCCTACTTAGTAGGCACTTTAAGAAGAGGAGTCGTTCAGACAGACTGGGAGGAAGAACGAGACGTATTGCGACGACTACCGTGTACATATCATTTGGCCTATATACGCTACTACGACAAGAACACGCCACCACATAGATCGAGTGCACGTACGCGCGACGACGGGATGCGTCTCTGGGTATGGGCGCCTACGCCGCGTCTGTCTTGTCTCCTGCCACCATGTCGTCTCGCCCGCTATCGTCTCCTCGATTCGCTTGTCTGCTCTGAGCTGGACAGCTCGTTGCTAATACCGCTGGTTGCGCTGGGCAATTCCCTCGCTCGCCTGCAAATTTGGTGATCTCGACATTCGAGGACTCAAGCTCAAGAACAGCCATCATGACTGGATGGGCTAGAGCGTGTCGCGGGACAGTGCATGCGCTGCCCGTAAGGTGATTGCAGAATTGCTGCAGTGTATGCTGTCTGCCCTGGGTGGACTGAGACACTGGCAAGCTGGCAGCGAACGTGCACGGACGCAATCGAGATCGAGTCACAAAGGTAAGTTTTTTCGACTCATCACACGGCTGCCCTTTCCGGAGACGCGATATATGATGGTCCCCGACAGGTATTCTGAAGCGAGTTCAGATTGCGCTGGATGCTAGACGTGCGAGCTGACTTCATTCGTGCTCCTTAGAACTCGTATCTGTATGTGTCAAGCGTGGTGACCCGGGGACCAGGCTTGAGGCCATCGGGGAGCGGTTTGGGGCGGTACGCAGCACCGTGTGAAGGGCGCACTACTCGCTGACGCTCTCGTCGCTGCATGCTGTCGCCAGCACGGCCTCGACGACATCGTCAACGCGTCCGGGAGCAAGTAAGAACGTCGAGAAATCGCCGATACCAGGAAGACGAATCACAGGCCAGGATGATTGAAGCGGACGCACCGAGCGCGCCCACTCTCGGATCTCTTCCAAAAGCTCCGATGACGTTGCTCCAGCAACCGGGGGATGCCCATGGCGCGGACCTCTATACGGCCTGGCGGCGTCTGCGAAGAATCAGGGGACACGGAGTCGACCAGGTGAACGTGCCCGAGAGATCGACTTCGGCCGGGAAGAGGTCGCCTGGGAGCGCGGGGTGACGTGTGCGGGTAGGCATGTCTGCGACGGACAGACGAACGACATCAAGGACAGCATCGAGGAGACGTCAATGCTGCGGAGATCAGGTTTGGGATCAGCATGGGACATCGGCAAATAACTGACATACTCACAGGGACGTTCGAAGCCTTCGACGCTCGGATCCTACTTGCAGCGCTGAGGGTGTTGCACGCCGTCAACCGTGTCCAGACTCGATCAAGGATGTCGCGTTCCAAGGCATGGAGGTCAGTGTAGGCGCGGCACCGACGTCAAATTCGAATTTGAGCTTATGTAGCTTCGTGCAACTTTTCAAGTCTAACTTGATTAGTGACACGGCCAGCTGGGAGGCGTACAACCGCCGAACGTCCCCTGCACAGTGGTGATCATCCGTTCCCATCGCATCTTATCTGATACAATTACGCGCCACCGCCCAGTCACTCAGTCTAGAGATCGTATGTCTCGACCTGCAATGTGGACGGAGGCTGCGAACGATGTGGGGATATGTAGCAACGTATACGTAAGTATCCTTTGACATGCCGAGGAGACACGCAGTACTGAGCCTCGCGACCATTCTTCATTCAAGCCGCACGTCGAACGATAAATACCCCAACCATGCGATGGCAAGATATCAGAACCACTGCAAGACATCGACATGGCTACTCTAGCGCAGCTGCGTGCTCTCCAAGCTACTATCGGCTCTGCTCTGGACGACATCGAGCGAGTCTTCAAGAGTCACAACCTGGACTTCCCCTCCCTCGACGTTCCAGTGACCCTCGCGCCGAGCGCGGCAGAGGCTCTCCTGAAGAGCGACGAGATAGTCAAGGCATCCAGCTATCTCGTCGCCGCCTGCGGCCAGCTCTCTGCCGCCGTACACAATCCTTTTTTCACTCTCATGGATGGCATTACCGCGGTGCGTATTCGACCTGACTCTGCGCTCCGACCTACTAACATATCGCCCTACAGTGCCACATCACACCAGCAATACAGTTATTGGAGGCGAGCCATACTCCCGAGATTTTGCGCGCTGCCGGCCCAGAGGGACTGCATGTCGACGAGCTCGCTCGTAAGATCGACGAACTCCGAGCAGCCAATGGTCCGGTGTCGAAGCCGCTCGAGCCGTGGCGGCTTGGTAAATTTCTCCATAAGTATTTGGGCTGTGTCCAGTACTGACATAGTGCCGTGAAGCCCACATTCTGCGACTTCTCGCAGCTCACCACCTCATACGGGAGGTCCGTCCGGATGTCTTCGCCAGCAACAGGATCACGAGCTTGCTTGACACCGGGAAGACACCCGAGCAGATTCGCGCGAAGTGCGTGCTATCCCCGATTTGTACGCTTGTTCCATGCTCATCCATTCCCTGCAGTCCGCAGAACAAGTACGACGACTCGAACGGAATCGCCGCCCTGGTCCCTATGTTGTATGTCTGGCGGTTTACACTCCGGGTGCTTGGTGACTCACCTCTGACCCAGCGCGAACGAGACGTTCCGAAGCCTCGGCAGCCTCACCGAGTGGCTCATCTCTCCTCGGCAGGGTACGGAATACGCGACGCCGTTCAACTACGCCTACCAGACGGACGAGAACATCTACGCATGGCTCGAGCGCCCTGAGAACGCATTTCGCCTGAAGCAAGTCGGTCGCGGCATGTCCGCCGGCCGCGCAGCAGAGGGCAGTACATCCGTCACAGAGAAGCGTGGTATGTAGTTCTCGCATCAGATTGACACCAGTCTCACTTCGGCGGCTAGTATTTCCATGGGACAAGCTGCCAGCAGATTCAGTCATCGTCGACGTCGGCGGCGGCTTTGGCTCAGTGTCGGTCCAGCTCGCAGAGGCCTACCCGCACCTCCGTTTCATCGTGCAGGACCGCGAGCAAACCCTCGCCCTGGCTGCTAAGATATCGGGAGCGACGCACAAGGATCTCCTCGACTCCGGCCGCGTCCTCTTCCAGGCCCAAGACTTCTTCACGTCGCAGCCCCCGTCGTACGAGGTGCCCGGGGTTGGTAAGGTCAGCAAGGCTGCCGTCTTCCTCGTCGTGCGCATCATGCACAACTACCTCGACGAGGACTGCAAGAAGTACGCCATGCACATCCCTTCGTGACCCCTACTGACGTTCCGCTCACAGGATCCTGTCTCAGCTACGTTCAGCAGCAGGCCCTTCCACGCAGGTCCTCATCGTCGACCAGATTCTCCCACTCGCCTGCCGCGACGATAACGAGTCCGCCCTCGTCCCGGCTGACTCGCCGCTCCTCCCAAACCTGGGCAAGGCATACGCGTCCTCGTACCACTCCGACCTCACCGTGCGTCGTCTATCCCTCTCTTCGCTTGGACTGACACTGACTATGCGCGCGCGCCCAGATGATGGCCACGCTCGACGGGAAGGAGCGCACGCTGCACGAGTTCACGGACCTCGCGGCGGCGTCGGGCTGGCAGATTTCGAACGTCACGCGCGCGACGGGCTCTCTGTGGGCGTACACGACGCTCTCTCCCATCGGTGCTTGAGTGACCGCTCTCCCTGGCACCGATGCGTCGCCCGGTTTTCAACAACCCGCCACGCTGTACCTGTATTTCGTCCTGACACGCACGTCCCATTCGCATGTATAAGTTTAACTGAGCCCGGTTGCAATAATGCTACCGTAAGCAGAGTAATGGGTATTGCCAATCAGAGTAACACAGAACAGATTCTAGCTGTCAGGTATAGGTACACCGTCACGGCCGGCGGTGACCGCAGCCGCATAGCTCGGTGGACCTTCCTCCCCGATTTCGGTACCTTCTCCTCCGTTCCTATCTCTCGTGCTTGCTCGCGAGTGGATAGAGATGGCTCCTATTCCAGGTCCACCCGGATTCTCAAAATGAATGTCGCCCCTTGCCTGAGTCCTCTCCAAGAACGCCGACGCAGTCGTCCACGGCCCCTCCCTAGGCACAGGCTCGGACGACACGCACGCCGTGGGGGAGATGTGGTGCACACTGTCAAATGAGGGGGAGTTTGGAGAGACTGCAACTCGGAAGAGGGACGAATTGCTCTGCGCCGTGGTTGGGGAAGGATATTCACTTTCCCGGCTGTGCGCGAGCGTCGATGGTGAGAGAGGTGCACCTTTGCGCGAAACCGGGCTTGTAGGGGATAGAGACACCACGTACGGATCTGGGACGAAGGATGATCGCGCGGGCTCCGCCGTGGGAGGGAGAGCCCGATGCCAATGTGCACCGGAGGCGCTGCTGCTGCCCGCGGTGCTCCCGGCTTCGCTCATCCAAGCCTTCTCATACGCCCGACGTCTGCGCCGTCGCCAGACACAGTATGCGAGCAATCCGGCCGCCAAAACGACTAGGAGCACAACCACCGCGGTTGTACCTGCTATGACGGCGGTACTCATTGAGCTGTTCGATTGGTTCCCGGTCACCGCGGAAGTGGGAGTTGACAAAAGGGTAGATGAAGAAGAGGGCTCGGTTGAGGAATTAGCGGTTGACGGGGGAGCAGATGAAGGGGGGGCGGATGAGGGAGAGGGTCCGATTGAGGACTTGGCGGTCGACGAGACCGATGTTGAAGGAGAGGCGGATGGTGGCGAGGATCCGATTGAGGAAGTGACACTGGTTGAATGGAAAGTGGATGAAGAAGAGGTTGTCGTAGTGGGACCCGAACCGCTGGTGTCTTCACGTCTACCATGGAACGTTTTCTGAGAACGGTAAATTACAACAGAAGTACGCCGGGACTCACGAGAAGACAATGTAGTCGAGCAGCGCGAGCGCTGTCTGTCCCCCTGCGCGTCCATTGACTAGCGTGAAGGTGTGCTTCCCGGATGGTATGGCCTCGTTCACGTAGACGGGGACGCTGTACTGGTAAGTAGGGTCACCGTTCGGGGGTTGCACGAACGTGCCGACTTGATCGCCGTCCAGATAGAACGTCATATCGGAGTTTCCGAACGGATCTGTGGATGCCCGGGTGACGATACAGTAAACGTATATCGCCACACCTGAGGAAGGGTCGTGACAGGAACTTTCACGAGAGAACATCTGCACGCACCATTAAATGTCAGACTCGCGCTCAACGGGCTGCTGGGCGGGTTATCCGAGAAGTACGTAGTATCGTGCCAGGTCCCGCTGTGGACTTTCGTCGTGTCGAGGTGCGCTTCGCAGTTCGTGCAGTCCACGCCTTGACTCCATGAACCGTCCGGTTGATAGGTGATTTGTAGGTTCTCCTCCGAGTTACCGAAGGTGTCGTCGACTGTAACATTAACGAGTGA
>ML211413.1:0-28871 GCA_004369055.1 Polyporus arcularius HHB13444
CGTGTCTCAGCTTGATAATCTTCTCCTCACCGCTGGTAGGATTCATTTGAACGACGACGCAAGGCAGACTGGTTTGGAGTCTGCTACCAAGTCGCAGCCTTGTAATCACCTAGAATCGATAGCGAGGCGTGAGCGAAATCCACAACAGTTCAGGCTATGTTCAGCTCACCTGAATTAGTATAAGTGCGTGGCATGATGCAACCTTCTCGAGATGACCCAAGTCAGTTTGTGCGGCTACTAGATGATGGTGTTACGGATGTTGGGAAGTCGTCTAGCGCCATGCCGAGTTAGCGGTTAGATGGACTTGTCCGAAAGCGGTATGTGTGGCAAACATCGTCGGTGACATGAGAACGCCAGGCTCTGGATCGCGCCCAGTTTCCACCATCTCGTCCCAGTTGTTAGCCTGGCTGTCATCCGTCTCTAGGTCGCTCAAGTGCCCCCGAGGGCTACAGTAACATTCCGATAACCTGCCGCGTGACAGAGAGGCATGCGCAAATAACCACGAATAACGTGGCCTGCATCTCGTCGAGAAGCACGAACGAGCTGCGGGTGTGGATTGCTCTTCTGGCGATTCGCCCCTGGACGCTGTGCTATCTTGGTCTCGACTCGACATCTGTCCAGAGCGCGCCGACGCGGGACACATCATTCGGAGGCATCAAGGAGGCCGAACCATCATTCTGAAGGGCAGAATCGCCGGGTGTCACAGCATGTCACACGCGCCTCGGGCATCCCGGACGGGCTCGGGCGAGCAGGAGGGGCTCGCGGGGAGAGAGGCCAAGGCTGATGTCGGCGTGTCTGTTACGCCCGCGTGCCCGCGTACGTATCCGAGACTGTTCGCGACAAAAGATGGGCAGCAAATCGAGACGGACCGAGGTGGAGGATGCGCGGCGTGACAGGACGTGCCTTGGTTACGGGATGGCAGTGGGAAGGGTGACCTGTCACGGCGTTATATCAATCAGGCTGGGAGAGGAGGGGCGGCGGGCCAACGCTGCGTGCATTCCTCCGTCTTCCCCTCTTCTCTTTCACTTCCTTCAGTCTCTTTCTCCTTGGTCGAGCTGCGCTCGCTGGACCACCGGCTCATTCAACTCTCTCTGCCTGCTTAGTCCGTGCATCTCGTTCTCCGGTCCCTTTCAGAACAGAGCAGCGCTCCTCCTCCCCCCGTTTCGCCAAGCTTCCCTGACCAGTCCAGATCCCAGTCTCAGCTACTCTTCAGCAAGCCTTTTCCTTTGAAACCAGTCTTTTAGTCGCAATGGGCAACTTGATTTGGCACGAATACGCTCGCTATGTCTCCCTCACGGCCACCGTTTGTGAGTCTCCCAAGCCACACGCCCAGAGGCCCGCCCATGCTAACCTGAACATCCCCTACCGCAAGATACGATCTGGGCCTCATTCTGGGGGTTCTACTACAGGAAGTTCTTCTGGGACTTCGTCCATGGCATCATCCGCAACCCCGGTGGTATCCAGTGAGTGTCTCCCTGCCGCGCGCTGGACCCATGTTGCATTTGTAGGCGCAGCACGCAACGCGTTACCGTGTGTGCTGCTCCCTCTTTGCGCGGATCACAGCGCGCGAGGTCCTCCGTGATGAGAGAGCCTGTACTGATTGCGAGCGCGCCCCCTCTAGACCCGCCGCGAGCGACAGTCTCTTCGTGTCCATCATCGTCAAGGCGCCCGTTGTCCAGATTCTGAGCATGCTCCTCGGCTTCGGGCTGCTTGCCCTCGACTATCCTGCGCCCTTCCTGAAGAACACAGCCATACATCGGAGCTTCCCGATCCGTATAGTGCTGTTACTGCTGCAGACTTTCTTCGCGATCCTGTACTATCAGGTGAGTCTCCGTCCCCGCAGCTCTCGCTTCCGCCGTCCGTTGAGCACAGAGCGCTGACGCACACGCACAACGCAGGGAACAAACGGGGCCATATACTCTTTCATAGCCGCACTGTGTTACACGCGTGCGCAGCTCAATGGAGAAATTATGCCAGAGGCGAAGGACCACAAGGGGCGGGGCGGAAGGGCCTGAGCGTTTCTGCTCCTGGTACGGTACGGGGAGAACATGTAGACTGCCGGCAGGTCGGCTGGTCCCATCGCGCCGTTCCCCTCCTCTCCACGCTCCCCCACCCCCATCTCCTCCCCCGCCAACCCCACCCCACGCACCCATCTCCGCACCGCTTCATCCTGTCATTCTTGTTGTCGTTCATTGCTTTCCCAACTGCATGCCCAGCTATTAACCCTGCACACTCCGCCGCATGAACCCCTCTGAAGAAGAAAGCATGCGCGGGCATCAGTGTGAAACGAGTCTCCGTAGAGTCTCCCCGGTCTTGGACGCTCTTTGCTGCCGTTTATGTCTGTTGTATTAGCAATCGAAAGCGTGAAGCTCTCTCCTGTAGTCGTACCCTTGACATGCTCGACGACCGCCAGTACACGACGTGCGGCAACGTAGCATGCGCGCATGAGTTCTGCATGTCGTTGAACGACGCGCGCGCGTACGCCGTAGAGTGATCTGCTTCCGCCTTCGCAGACGCCAGACGCGTGACTTGCATGAAGACATGCAATCCGTTGGCCGATCGACCATCTCTCCCTCCCTCCACCTCTCCCTCACCGCGCGCCGCAGCGTGTACAAAGCATCCTTCTCGACTGACCACGCTCGGCGCCCTCTCACAACCTCCGCATCTCGCCCTTGGCGAAATCTCAGGCTGCGCACTCGCACCACCCTTGCTGAGCCCGCACACCTCCCTAGGCCTTCTGCCCGCCTTCTGCCCCCCACCGTCAGTACTGCAGCTGGTATCTCGACTGGGCGACCAGGGATGTCCACGCACAAGGAGATACTCGCGAAGCTCCCGGAGAACTTCGACAAGGCGCGAGAATCTGGAGACCTGCTCTTCTTCCCGTCCTCGGTGCACACACACGCCGAGAACGGCATAGAGGTACGTCTTCTCTCCCTCCTCCCCTTTCGTCGTGTTGCATCGTTGTCTATAGCTCACCTAACGGCCCCCTCCCCTCACCCCTGCATCGTAAACAGTTCCAAATCCGCCTGTGCCCCGCCCTGCAGAACAAACCGCGCCTCCCGACGCCCGACTTCACCAAGGACGCGCCCAGCGCGCAGGCGCAGGAGCAGAAGCGGCACGACCCGTTCGCGCCGCCGTACGTCCCCGCGCTGCACCTCGGCGAGGTGCGCGACGCGTCCGAGGGGCGCGAGTACGTGATTCTGGTCAGTGCTGCCTCCCGCCGCGCGTGATACTGAGGGGGTGGACGCCGATTGACGAGGGCCGCAGTTCAACAAGTACTCGGTCGTGCCGCACCACTTTATGGTGGTCACGAAAGGTGCGTGGGCCGATCGATGCGCGGCGGATGCGTGGATGGTGCATATGGATGCGTGCTGAGTGCTGAGGGAGAGCAGACTTCCAGTCGCAGACGTCGCCGCTGCTGCCCGCCGACCTCGTTCAGGTGTACCTGTTCCTGCAGGCCGCGAGGGCAGTTGGGAGGAAGTTCTTCGCATTTTACAACTGTGAGTACGGTGCTGGCATATGCATTTTGTGCCGCACACTGTTGACTGTATGCAGGCGGTGACCTGAGCGGCGCGAGCCAGCCACACAAGCACGTCCAGCTCATCCCCATCGACGACGACGGCCCGCCGGTAGAGAAACTTGCGCGCGCGGCCAAGATCGACCAGGAGGGTACGTACGAAGCCCGTATACGGTATGGCATTGACTGACCCGCACATCCAGATCGACCATTCAGCCTCGGGGCCCTCCCATACGCGAACCACGTCCGCCGCCTCCCCTCCTCGCTCTCCAATACTTCCGACCCGGACACGCTCGAGCCCGCGCTCGCCGACGCCTTCCTCTCCCTGCTCGACCTCGCGATCCAGACGGTGCGCCACGACCCGACGTACCCCGCCGGCACGCCCTCGTACAACGTCTTCCTCACCCTCGAGCACATCCACATCGTCCCGCGCCGGCAGGAGACGCACACGCTCGCGGGCACGGGCGAGAAGCTCAGCGTGAACGCGCTCGGGTTCGCGGGGATGCTGCTCGTGAAGAGCGAGCGCGAGCTCGAGGCGGTCAAGGCGGAGGGCGTGACGAAGATCCTGAAGGACGTCGCGCTAGAGACTGTGCATGAGGCGCAGACGGACGCGCATACAGTCGCTGATGACCACATTGCGGGTCAGGAATAGGACGCGGGAGGGCGCGGGGAGATAAGAGGAGAAGCATAGAGACGACAGTGAGTCGCCTTGTGACATGTATTGATCTAGAGCGAATACAGGTCAGCCTGGAGCGCGACGTGCGCACCGGCTCGGAAGAACGGACGCATACATGGAGTGCTTTTAGGCGCATGTTGGTTTCCCTCGAAGAGGTACTTATCCCGAGGACCGCGAAAAGGTCTGCGCCAGGATGGTCACATCGACCACCCTCCCTCGGGGGACTTACCTGAAATCAGTTGGAGCCGTCGTCAGGAGTGCAGGTTGCTCGAGCCAAGATCCCCAGAATCAGGTCAGACGTACTGTTGCTCTTCCCTCACATCGTCATGTAGTCGTCAAGTGTCGTACTCGGCAAAATCACACTCCAGCCCAGGAGCCCCAAGCCCAGCAAAGATCAGATCCAGAGTCGTCGTCGTCGCCAGCAGAGCTGCCGCCAACCTTGGAATCCCCAGAATCAGGTAAGTGCTCTTGTCGCTCTTGTCGTCAGCAGTCATGAAGAGTTCTCCTGATGATTCGACAGTCGCAGCGCAGTACAGCCTCGAGCGAAAGACGTACTCAGAGGTTGCTGCGCAAGAAGCATCATCGCCATCGCCCGCCGCCAGAATAGAGTCAACAGTCGTCGCACACGGAGCCGTCGTGTTAAGGTTAGTGAATTCCTACTAGCAGCCGCTAGAGCCGTCATTGCCAGCGTCCGGTCCGCTGCACTTGCTGATGTCTTCATGTAGTCGCCAAGTGCCGTCCCGAGGAGATCGACAGGTGCAGCAGAGAACAGCCCAGGAGAGACCAGGGCGACAGACGTACTTGGAGATAGCCTCGTCAGAGCCGTTGGAGTCGCTGCCCAAGATATTATCGTGCCAGAGTTCGGTGCCACAGCCAAGGTCACAAGCTTCCGAGGCCCGTTGCGTTAATCGACCCGACTGGTGTCGCCCAAGAGTCAAGATGCCGAAATGCCAGAGCACATACTTGGAGGCTGAAAAGCAAGAGCCACAGTCGCACGACCGCTATCGCTGTTGGAGTCGACGTCAAGAGTCGTTGTCGAAGTGTCGCCCACTGCTCAAGCACAGGCTGTACTATGTTCATGAACCCGGCGGGTGTATGCGCCGTCCTCCCGACTGGTGTCGCCCGAG
Source organism: Polyporus arcularius HHB13444 (assembly GCA_004369055.1). NCBI lineage: Eukaryota > Fungi > Basidiomycota > Agaricomycetes > Polyporales > Polyporaceae > Polyporus > Polyporus arcularius. The sequence goes on from ML211413.1 coordinate 5,321, forward strand.
AGTCAAGATGTCGACGCGCTAGGGCAGCACTGAAGTGAAATCCAAACCCAAGTAGAACCGAAGCGCATATAGCCAGCCATTGTCACAGGCCGAGCCAAGCCCAGCCTTCGGCGGAGGTCGTCTTGCGCGTCCGTCGAAGCAAGCAGAACCAGACAAGAAGAAGCGGGAGAAGGTGGTGGTTGGAGGTCAAGTCGAGCGCACCCGGCGGCGGTCTACTTATGGACGGGACGTGCGGCTGGCGAGCTGGAGGCGCCAGCCTCTTCACATTCGGTCCCGAAGAGTGTGCCGATCCTTGCACCCCGGCTTCCGATTGGTCCCTCTCGTGCGGCTGGCTGGTACGTGCACGCGCTGGACCCGGGCCCATAGAGACATCGATATACTGAACGAATAGCGCATACAGAGTCATCGCCAGCGCGCTAATGGCAGAAGCGACGAACAAAGGTCAATCAGGACTTTTCAAGACGTCGTATGCGCAGACTACGTACCCCGGGTACATACTCCGACGACGTTTGCAGACGATGGTCCCCTTGCATGTACGTCTCTGCCGTGGGGGAGCCGAGTCGGAACATTGACCAGGATTGACCGCCGTGCTTGTCGGCGCGAAAGGTGTAACGCCTACATACAGTGCGTCCTGCTAGTCGCCGCTACCATCACGCACACATTCACTGATCCCGAACCTCGAGGCTGTATCACCAGCGAAGAAGCTCACACTCAGACGGAGCGTCGAGAACGCAGCAGCGAATTCAAGTTACACGACTCATAGTCTTTCTCTTATGCAGTAGCAGCAGGTCGCCTTGTAGTCCGCTTTGCCAAGCTTTACCGCTGCTTTACGCGGGTTCGCTTCCAATCACACTTTAGTGCGGCTCGGGGTCTCGACAATGTCTGTTATAACACAGCCACGCGGGGGTAAGTCGGTAAACTCCTCCCACCATCAGCGCCGTCATATATAACATACAGCGTCCGGATTCCACGCAGCTCGCTGCGGCCCCGCCTCTCTCCACCATCCGCCATGGACAACAGCAAGACAGTTCGAGTGCCCCGGCCGCGCTCACTGCTGGTGTTCGAACCATTTCCGTCAAGCAGAGGTTGGGCATGGCCCAGTCGACGAGCGAACACTGTCTTTGTCATAGCTCTGGCCGCACAGCTGCTCGTTCTGTTCGGTATCAATCACTATTACGGTCTCCATGAGGCCGATCTCCCTCCGCTGTCGGGGGATGTGAGCGCCCCTGGAACAGACGCTGACTTCGACTGGTATGCAGTGAGTAGCATTTACCCCTGACACTGCACGAAACATTCGCTTCTGACGTCTAATGTCTGGCAGCTGGAGCCTAAGAGAGAACTCGCATGGGTGCCCTGCTACTCCGGGCAGAAGTGCGCCCGGCTGCTGTTGCCCTTCGACTATGACACGCCGGACGGACCCACGACCGCCATCGCCCTCCGCATGAAGCCTGCGACGGACAAGAAGAACTACAGAGGCACCATCTTCCTCAACCCAGGCGGGCCCGGAGGCTCCGGCACCGAGTTCGTGGGACGCCTGGGCAAGAACATCGGGGATGTCGTCGGCCCGTCGTTCGACTTGCTCGGGTTCGACCCTCGCGGGACGGGGTTCACGACGCCTGTGGCGTGGTGCTTCAATAGCGACTCGGAACGGGCGATCTGGACTACGCAAGAGGGACACCAGCTACTCAACGCGAGCGACCACTCCGTGGGCCTGTTCCATGCACGGGCGAAGCTGCTCGGCGAACGCTGCCAGACGAGGATCGGCGGCGAGTGGGGTATCGGGCGGTTCGTCAGCACGCCGAATGTCGCACGCGACATGCTGGAAATCTCCCAGATGCTCGGCCAGGACAAGCTACAGTATTGGGGCTTTGTGAGTATCAGCGGCATATCCCTGGGGTCGCAACTGACCGTGCTCTGATCCACGCAGAGCTACGGTTCGGTACTAGGACAGTACTTCGCCGCCATCTACCCGGACAAGGTCAAGCGCTTGATCGTGGACGGAGTCTACGACGCCGAGAACTACAAGGCTGCTCTCTGGAACACCAACATCGTGGACGTCGACCGCGCAGTCGACGCTCTCTTCGACTTCTGCCACCAAGCAGGCCCAGACAAATGCGCGCTCTATGACTCGTCCCCCGACAAGATCCGCCGGCGGTTCTTCCGTGTCCTCGAGCACGTCAAGCAGAACCCGATCACAATCCCGCTCGCCGAGCCGCCCGCCATCATCACGCACAAGGCGCTCCTCGCCCAGTTCTTCTACGCCACGTACAAACCGCTCACCATGTACGCCCCCGTCGTCAACACGATGCACGCCATCGAGACCGGCAACACCGCCGCCCTCACCGCGCTCGCCCCCCTCATCGTCAGCCCCATCGAGTGCAAGTGCGGGGACCGCCCCGACCCCGCCTTCCGCGGGGACAACGAAGTGACGTTCGCGATCGCGTGCGGCGACGGGGAGGAGCGTGCGTGGGACCTCGGCGAGTACAGGAAGTGGTACCGCGGCCTCGAGCACCAGTCGCACCTCATGGCGCCGATGTGGGGCATCTACTGGATGCAGTGCGCGGAGTGGCCGATCCGCGCCAAGTCCCGGTGGACGGGCCCGCTCGCGGCGAAGAACACGTCGCACCCGATCCTCGTCGTGTCCGCAAAGTACGACCCCGTCACGCCGCTGCCGGACGCGCGGAATGTGCAGAAGCGGTATGCGGGCGCGGGGCTGCTCGTGCAGGACTCGTATGGGCATTGCTCGCTCAGCTCGCCGTCGCTGTGCACGGCGAAGCATGTGCGTCGGTACTTTGAGGAGGGGACGCTCCCGGCGGACGGTACGCTCTGCGACGTCGAGGAGCTGCCTCTCGTTGGCAAGCGTGATTCTTCTGGGCTCCAGGCTTTGAGCGCGGAGGACGCTCAGCTGCTGGTGTCGTTGAGAGGCTTGTCGGAGGGCATGCCCGTCCACCGCGGTCTGTGATACACGTCCACTGGGTTCACATCATATTCAGTCATTGGGTCAATCATACAGGGGGTCTAATAGTCGCATAGTTACTGTGGTATTCGTGTCCGACACATGGGAGGAGATTGTATTGAGCGCAACATACACTTAGCGCCTTCACCACTGCCGCACCTTCACCCTTGGCGAACAGAGAAGCTCTGGACACTGAACACTCTGTATCCCCATACGGGAGTTGCATGATAAGTTTGTTGGACTGGCGTATGGTTAGGGCCCGAAACGGCACTCCATGCACGTACCATCGTCTCGGCAGCTCCGGCTTCAATTAGCCCATATTGACGAGGATAGTATGCCAGCGGGAAGGCCGCCAGCCCAGGAGGAATGCGCCGATCAAGGAGCTCGACAGTGGTATGGAAGACCCCAGGCCTGTCCCGTTCTTCGAGAAAGAGCGATACCAGGGCTAGGTTTTCAATCTTGTACGGCTGAGAGGGGTCGTTTGGTTTGATGACGAATGGAGCGTCGTATACGGGGGGCGTAGGATCTATGATGCTTGGCGCGTTCTACGAATCCGGATTCAGTATCATCAAAGTCGGCGCACTGAAGGCAACATGTCCAGAGACCTTGAAGAAATTATCGTAAGCCCTCGCTACCGCCATCGCGAGCTCGCCCTTGCAGCTCACTCCTCCTCCTCCGGGCTCGGACAAGCGAACCTTGTAGGTAAATTTCGACTCGTCGGTGTCATACTACCCGGGCCACTATCCACGTCCGAGGAGTGTTCAGAGGTGAGCGACGAGAGAACGGAGGACCACTAACGTTTATCTTGATCTCTTTGTGCGGTACGAGGACTTCGAGGATCATCTGGTCGTCGAAGTCCGCCATCGTTTCGCGCAAGGCCTCCGGTGTGCAGGTGAGCAGTTCCATCAGTGGCAAACCAGATACGTCCGTGCCAAAATCGATGCGTTGGATACCAGGTACTATGTCTTTGAGACGACCGTTGCGGTCGGCACACAGGCATGACCACGCATCAGGTATGATTAGGCGAGATCGAGGAGGGAGAGGGTTGGGATGGATGACCTAGGGAACGACATCACGCTTCGTGCGACTTGGACTCATGATGGAGAAGCAATCGTAGGTGGGTCTTGAAGGGCGAGTCGAACGTGACGACGGTGCTGGGTGCTCGATCCACACCGTCGAGGTGTATACTTATAGATGGTCATGGGTAGGCAAAGCGGGGGCTAAAGCGCTGAGACCAGATGAATGCAGAGGATGCAATGAGGGGCCGGTCAATGCGGATACACAGGGTCCATACTATGACAGAACACAATACTTTGAGACGAAATATCATAGTACGAGGAGGGAAGAGTAACAAGACTATATATGCTCACCGTCTGCGGCGAAATGCTGAGGTACGCACATAGCGTGTGCGTGGAGGGCCTTGCGCTTCTATCCAGTTGGCAGGGGGCTATGACGTGGATCGCTCTGCCATTCATATGAGATAATTCGTCAACCATTAACGAGAGGGAGCTGCATACCTCCATGACATGCCGCAGGCGCAGTGCTCAATGAGTGTGGACTTACGCCAGAAGGGGACGAAGAGGATGGCACCGACAGGCTGGGCTTCGCCCACGGGTCCTCGTGGTCGATGCGCTGGTACCACTGCCAGATATCTATCAAAGTTATGATGATTGCGCCCGTATTCGCGAGCGGCGTAGGCGGGCAACGCATATCGCGGAAGCCCCCTGTCTCCGTCGCGCGCCATCGGGAAACAGCGCGCCCTCACGCGCACGGTTCGGAATCGCACCTGCGGGGAACGGGTCGACAAGAAGCGTCTTCGCGCCACACGGCTGCTGCACCCGGGAGAGCGGGTTCTTCCACGTATGTATGTTATGCGCCCCCTGTGAATGAGTGTGGTGTTTTCTGGGCCGCGAAGGAACGACTCGAGGACATATCGCTGTCCAGCAACTCGAGACTTTCGGATAACAATACTGAGCCTGGTAAGGCTCGTAAGGGGTGCGTGCGCGGGTGTGATCCATAAACAATGCCTTCCCGCACGGCCACGCTCTTGATATTGAAGGAAATAATGTCCTGCTTTGTGTCCTCCGCCGAGGCTTACGTGTGCGAAGGGCACTGTGAGGCATGATCGTTGCCGATGAGTACGCTGCACGTGCAGAATAAGGTAGAGTGAACAGGTTGAGGTGAAGCATATACTTCTCGTCCGCTTGGGCCTTGTCGTTTCCGTGACCGTGATTTTCAGAGGAGGGGTCGAACAATTTCCGCCACATCAGATGTGAAGTTGTGCCACTGGATGACAGGAGTCGAACATACATACCTTGGTCAAGGCGTATCGCTCCTGGAGTATAAGAAGAAATCCGGAGAGGGAGGCTGCATGATTTACGGAGAGGTGAGATACCGACCAAGTAATATGGTGAAAGTGGGAGGAAAAGGACCGTAGAGGCACGAGGAGCCTCTATTTGAGTCGGACCGTGATGCCGACACCGCCGGCCTGGCCAAGCGCGCGCTGGCAACATAAATCTGGGTTCCTTCGCCGCTTCCTGAGCGGCGAGCGCTGATTTATTATGTCACCAACTAAGTACCAGGCCGTGTCAGACTGCTCAGTTGTGTACATAGGCACTCACCCGTGGGGCAGTACGAGCGTCGGGAAGAGTTCGACTCGCCGCCCATCCTGGGGCGTCCTCATCGCGGTAAAAAGATGCGCACGTCCTCTTACGACACCTTCGATGATAGCCACAGCAGCGGCCGCCAGCAAGTCACAAGATATTTATATCTACGCGTTTCATCTACTACCCATTTCGCTCCTGAAGACCGCTTTTCAGTTTCTCGACCAGCTGCACTGCGCGCATAGGGCCATGGCTGACAGCCCTGTGCTTCCCGCGATTCCCTCGGATATAGCGATGGTGTGAGTAGTATGTATGGGCTACAATACGTCTGAGGACCTGACTCTCTGCACAGAACAGGGCCAGCGGTGAGTCGCCTTGGTGTCTAGTGGGCACGCGCTGACGATGGTCTCGACGGCGCTACCTAGCTAATCGGAGTATGTCTCAACTGGGGATTAATGGGAGCCCTGATTGTCCAGCTGTGTGAGTGCGAGCCACATTCTGTTGTCGTTGCGGCTTTCTGACGTCCGTTCTCAGACTTCTACCACTTAACATTCCAAGACGACCACACTGCACTTCGGGTTTTAGGTAATCCTGACTGTGCGTTTGGTTTGAATTGCCTTGACATAGTCTGTTCAGTATACGGTTTGTTCGTACTGGACGTACTACAGACTGTATTGGTGACAGCGGACGCGTTCCACTGGTTTGTCTTCGGCTTCGGAAAACTGAACATGCTCGACGACACGTTCTTCAACTCGTGGGACATCCCCTTCCTGGATGCGGTGATCGCTACCATCGTGCAGTCGTTCTACTGTTGGCGCATCTGGATCTTCACCAAATCGAAGGTGTTCCCAATGCTCATTTGTTTGGTGCGTCCTATGCTCCTACCTCTCGCCCTGCGGCGTGCGCTCACCCTGCACGGCGGCAACAGGTGTCTCTCACTCAGTTCGGCGCTGGAATGGCTACGGCAATCAAGGTGCGTCGACCATATGTTGTCTAACAGTCCGACACCTCAACGTGTTTAGGCGTTTCAAGGCGGCAGACTCTCGCTGATCAGCGTCGAGGAGGTCGCTCAACAGACGGTCTGTCCTGCGCCGGTGTACGTCGCTCAAGCTGATAGAACTTTATTAGACGTGGCTCGTCGCAAGCGTCGTCGCCGACATCATGATTACCGCTGTCATGAGCTACACGGTAAGATCGTTTGTCTTGCCGTGGAACGAGGGCTGAATCCTCTGTCAAGCTCCTTCGAGAGCGGTCGATGACCCTCGCCGCGAGGAGTACCATAGATCGAATTGTGCGTATCACCGTCGAGACCAACATGCTCACCGGTACGTATTCGTTCACTCCTGGCGGTGTCTCCGAGCTGCTCCTCAACCATGTCCAGCCGGCGTCGCAATAGTCGGGCTGGGCCTGTATCTTGGATTCCCCGTAAGTCTGCGCCAGAGAACACGTTGAATCTAATTCCAATATAGTTGCCTCCACTAGGAACACCCCACACTCGTTGTACCTCCGTAAGTGCTCGTCAGTCTAGCGTATCTTCAGCCTACTGCACCGTGTGCTGATTCAACGCAGCACGGCTATCATGGGAAAGCTGTGAGGCTACTTACTCCATACAAATCATCGAGGGTTCACTAATTCCTTCATCGTTACACGCATCAATAGCTACTCGAACTGCCTAGTCGCGGTCCTGAACAACAGACGACTTCCGCCCGGCAAATCACTCACGTCTCATGGCTCCAGCGCCGACTCTCACTCGTTCAGGCCCGCCACAGATTGTCAGCTCACGACGGAAATCCAAGTGGACGTCCTGCAAACAACGGACATGGACGATGAGATGCTTGACGAACCGGTTCGTCGTGCGTTCGGGTGCAGCCACGGCGACGCTGACCTTTTCTCGTGTCGTACACAGAAACCATCGCACCCGAAGCATCTCAGTCGCAGCACGAGAAGCTAATCGCCGACGGCTCGGACGAGCGAGCGTGCGTGCAAGTGCTCACCAACGTTGTCGGTTATGGCAGCCGCATGCTGGTGCGGGAGGCGCGGGTGTTCGACGGTTCACATGGAAGTCCCTTCATTGGGTATCATCATACAGGGTATCGTGGTACAGTCTACATACTATGGTATCTGTGTCCGCCGCATTCTGGTCTTTTGAGCGCAACATACGCTAGGTATCTTCACCACTGGGCTGGCCCGAGGCGACCTTCCCCTTCGGCGATCAAGACGCTCTGAGGCCGAGAACTCGAAGCCCCCTGGTGGGAATGTTGTGCATGCGATAAAACACTGTGGGGACCAAGCATCGCCGGATGGTTGTGTAGCGTATATGCGTCAGGAACGTTCAAGTGAGGAGTAGCGACGACGGGACAGCACGACGAGTATACCTGCTGAGGAAGGTCTAACAGCAGCCCCGGGATGTAGTAGCCGACTACTGGCGGCGGAGGAATATACTCAACAAGGGCCTCGAAGACACCGCGGTCTACGTGCGTGAGCAACGTTAGAGCCAGGTTGTCGAGGGCGAACGGTCCGTTGGGTGTGATAACGAGGGGACGAGGGGACCCAGCGACAGCCTCGCGGGGCGGGTAACATGGGGCGCGCTGAGAAACCACATTCAGCGTTATTCAAGTCGAGCCCCCGAGTTACATCAACGAGTTCGTGCACTCACCATCAAAAAGTCGTAGTACGCCTCCGCGACCTGCATAGCGAGCTCGCCCTTGCAGGTCACCCCTCTCCCTCTGCGCGGGTCCAGAAAGATCGTGCGGCTGAACCGCAAGTGTTGATATCCGGGCCACTGTCGCGGGCGGCGGAACGACCCAGTGTCAGTCAGACATAAGTACGCAGAAATTGGAGGGGAACGAGGTGAGGTACGCACACATATCTTGAGCTCGACGTCCCTCAGGCCGGTCTCCAGGATGGTGTGGTCCTCGAAGTCTGGGATCATGCGGTGCAAGACCTCCAAGTTTGCGGGGCGGCCGGATCGGCTGAGCAGCTGGGCCATGGGCACGCCGGAGACTTTCGTACCATAGCGAATTTGTCGGGGTCCCGGGAACTTGAAGTTTGAGCGGGGGGTGTGGGACTGGATATCAAGGGATGGAGGTATGAACTTGAAAAGGAAGGGAGGTATGAATTGACGAGGCTGAGCCCGAGGAGCGGGAGCCGGATGAGTGGTTTGGGGAACCACTGAAAAAGCACCACTGAGTGGCGTGGCGTTCGTTCGACTTGAACTCATGATGGTGGATGGTGAGGGGAAAAGCACTGGATACTACACGTCGAGACTTGTACTGGTACTTATAGGCCCACCCACGTTGGGAAGTCAATGCGTCGATCCTGTGGCCAATGCGGAGGACAAAGCGCCGTGACAATGAAGCTTTGGCACGGAGATTCGGAGACAAGTAAGTACTTACTGACATTTGATCCACTTGTAGATTCGTCCAGGATCCACACGGAAGGGCTGGCCAAGCACAATGCTCGACTCAAGGCCTCAAAGCCGTAACCTAGGACAATCATGGCGACAGCTGGACCCTTCGACGTACATTGCTGTGCATTGAATGAGGAACCGCTGACCGTCGTTGTGGTGGTTGGCTTGAATTCGAACAGAGGCGCGCTTGCAACTCCGGGGCCCTCGCTTGAACGTCAGCTGCACCCCCGAAACAGTCGAGCTTTACGAGCAACTGCGATCGGGGCGAGCTGGCTGGACGAAGGATAAGCTATGGTGTGCACAAGGGCTGGCGAATTCGAGACAACCACCGAGGCAGACTGAGCACAATCACTGGCAGGCTCCGAATAGCGTCCACCAAAAGTTCTGCCCGATATCGCACGAAGCTGAGGAAGGTCGAACATACCGCAGTCCACGATGCTAACAATCCAATCTCGGACACTAGTCCGCACCGCAGGTCTTGGCTTTTCGAATTTCCAGCCGACGCCGACGAACCATATAACAATCAGAGATTTCTGCAAGCGACTCGTAAGTATCCGCTGGCAGCGCCTTGAGGATGAGAGCTTACATGGGAAAGTTCGGGAGGACAGCACCTCGCCATACAACATGGAGAGCTGGCTCCGTGAACGACCTGTCCGAAGTCTTGCCCAAGACTCGTGCTCACGACGCCGGTGCCCTCAGGCTTACGGCACCATCACGACCCTTGCGCCCGCAGGCCCCTGGCCATGCAACGAATTGTGCGTACAGAACCCCATGCGGGATACACGAAGGCCGCCTGCGTGCCACCCTTAAGGGCTACACTCGTCCTCAGGACACGGCATGCTCGCACGAAGTGGTAGCGGAGAAGAGACGAAGCGGGGAGTGCATATCAACGTACCTCCGAGGCAGGTCGAATCGGATCTTGCAGTGGCGGCACCATGATCCTCTAGACTGGAATACAAGTGGCAAGATGAGTTTGCGCGGCCGGAGGCCGCCGCATACGTTAACATTACACAGAAATCGATCCGCACTTCAAGTTCAACGTACTCGTACAAGCAGTCCTTTCTCACAATGTCCCGCTCACGCATACTCCCGCACGTCCTCGGGGGTAGGACCGGCTGGTTCGTCCGACGCAGCGAGGTTGCACTGGTGGAACGCGCGGACCTGGTCCTTCTTGAACGCGCCGACGACCGAGTGGAGCAGGCCGCGGTTGTGGAACAGCACCAGATCGTTCTCGCGCCTGTGCATCCAGATCTCGTCGTTAGCCAGCAGCACTTATCCAGCAACACCGTACATCTCAGCGACTTACCAGTCGTGTGGATAGACCAACTGGCGCGGGACAGGATGAGAAATCAGTTCGCGTCGTGCTGAGCTCTAACGAACGGGAAGAGCCTTACCGGGGGCGCGATCGCAGGGCGCTGCATCTTGTACAGCAAGTCCCTGACTTCCTTCAGGTCCGTCAGATGGGCGCCGTCTGGAAACAGCGCGCCCTCGCGGCTTGCGCCTGCCGGGAGCGGGTCGATGAAGAGCTCCTTCGCGCCACACGGGTGCACCTGGAAGTGCAGCTCGCCCGTGACCGGGTTCTTCCAAGTCTAGCGCGCATACAGTACACGAGTGAGCGCATAGGAGAGGCCGTGGGGCAGCGGGGACGTACGATCGGGTACACCTTGATCTTCTCCTCCTCCCAGGGCGGCAACTCGGTCTCCGGCATCTCGAGACCTTCGGACATGATGCCGAGCCCGGTGGGGAGCGCGTGCGCAGGGGCCATCCACACGTACGGGTGCGGGCTGTACTTGACGCGTCCGCGGACGGCGAGGCTCTTGAGCTCGCGCGGGAGGATGTCGAACATGGTCTTGCCGCTCACGAACGCAGTCGTCCCGAGCGGCACCTCGAGCTCGTCGCCCGTGCCGTCGTCGTACCGGACCGTCTGGCGCGCGCCCTGGGGCACTATCTTGGCGTACAGGGTGGTGACCCGGGGCGGGCTGAGGTTGTACAGCGCCGCGTCGATGTGCCAGCGATAGAAGCGCGTGATGCCCTTCTCCGTGTCCTCGGCCGAGACTTGCGTCTTGTGGAAGGTGGTGTGCGAGGGGTGCTTGAGCATCGCTTCTGCGAGCCCTTCGTGGTTGTAGACGGTGCCGTTGCCGATGAGCTGCACCTGAGGGACGCGAGGGATGGTCTTCAGGTCGGGGTGGAGGATAGACTTCTTCTCCGCCTGCGTCTTGTTGTTTCCATGACCGTAGCTCTCAGAGGACGGGTCGAAGGCCTGCATCGCATCAGAGACCGAAAGAATCTGAGCGTGAAAGCCAAGTAACAACGTACCTTCGTCAGCGCGTACTGCTGCTCGGGAGTGAGATTTACGTTCCGGAAGAGGAGCACACCGTACTGTTGACATGCAAGTCAGCAATATGGTCAGCCCATGAATCGCAGAGCGAGCGAACCTTGTACAAGAGATCGTGAACCTCTCGAAGCTCCTCCTCGGACAATTCGCCAGGGTTCACGCCCTTGACCTCTCTCCCGAAGTCCTTGAACTTGTGAGCGTCGGCGGTCGGGGGAAGGGGAATTGGAGCGAGTTCGATGGCCATGATGTGCGGTCTGTTACTGTGGTGCGTTAGGGATGGTGGCAGCGGATGGACGGAGACGTTGAGGGTGCATGACTGTATATGTAGGGCAGTATTTGGTAGATGCATGCAGGGTGCCCGTTCCCACGCGAAGGCCGCTGGCATGCGGTGAAGTCGAAGGCGTCCAAGCACTTCTTCATGATCACCCTCGCCAGAGAGGTCGAGGAGGATGTTTCTATACCTCAGTGATCGCACCACGCCGGCACGATGAGGTACATCGCTCCGTTTTGATTCCGAGCACGCAGCCTAAAGGATGCATACTGGGGAAGATGCGTGACGCGGCCACAACATCGCTACTCGGGGTCCCTGCGGCCTGTTGCGAGGATCAAGCTTCTGTGACATAAACGGCAGTGCACACTGCACGGCGGTGGCGAGGGACGTCCTACGGTCTAAGTAAGTACCCTCCTCCAAACCGAGGGGATGGTCCGAAGAGAGCAGACGGGAGACTACTTTCCGGTGTTCGTGGCGGGCTACGGTACGGTACCGTGCGTGTGCTGTCGACAGGTATGCGACGGGCAAGGTCCTACGGCGGCGGAATTGCGCTTGTACAAACATGGGCAGCAGTGCTGTACGCAGAAGCGAGTCGGTAACGAGTCGCGGCGGTGAGCGCCCGACTAGATTCAGCACGAATGGCAGCAACGCTGTCAGCTTGTCTGATCAGCGGTGAGAGAGCATTCGTCAAGTATAAGGTTCCATCCCATTCCTCGCCACAGAACTGATGAACTCGTTGGTGCGCACCTGGTAGGTAGGAGGGGTACCATACAAACGAGACACAAGTCATCCGCATCGCGCGGGCATCCGCATACTGCGGGGCACCTGCTCTATGATGCATGTGGCAGCATGGCAGGGAAGGGACGTTGGTTGGGGAGAGGCCGAGAGGTATGAGTAGTTGCCGTTGCCTGTTCCGGTAAATTAGTATGCGGAAGCCGCTCTGCTCGCCGACGGTAGGATGGTAAGTATCCGTCGCATCAATTGCGCCCAGTCGCGTAGACGGCGATCAAGTAGTAGCGTCAGGGTCTTGAGCTTGAGCATGCATCTTTCGAGACCGAGAAGTAGCGAGGTTCAGGGTATGATGATGTAGTTTTGCGGTTGGTGAGAAGCCGCCGAGCGCGCGCTAGTCCCGGTTCTCTCCCTCCGCCACCGCCACCACGAATCCAATGGTTCGGACAGGTTCGGACCCAGATAGACTTACGCCAGTCTCCAGTCTCCGTACGTATCCTGAATTTGAGCATAGACCTTCAGTGAAACACGGATTCCACTCCTTCGTCTCCTCCCTCTGATGCCTCGGTCAATTGTTGAACGTTGAGTGCTGATATACTTCAAATCTTCATCGTGAGCCGCGAGCTCATCCAGCGATTTCTGCCTTGTCTTAGGAGGTCCTGTATCGCCTCATCGCAACTGGAGACGTACTTGTCTAACCTAAATTCTTCTGATGCAGCTTCTCCCCGCCGCCCATCCCCCGACCACCGCTGCGACGTCCAACAACTCACACTTGGAGGACGCGTCATGGCCACGCTTTCTGGCTGTGTCGGGGACTCCGTCCACGAAATCAGCACATCATGAAACCCTGAGGTACATATAGACGACAAGGATCGTCTAGCGCTACTAAGTCGACCCGTGTCTCGACCAGCTACACTTATGGCCGCCCAATCTGCGCTTCCCGCTATCCCAGCGGACATTGCATTCATGTGAGTGTCAGTTCTATCCACATCATGCGCAAGGCCCTGACACTTTGCACAGAACGGGACCAACAGTGAGTCGCCTCAGTACCATGACACGGGTCTGGTGCTCGCACTGATGCCTCTCCGACGGCGTAGTTGATCGGAATTTGCCTCAACTGGGGATTCATGGGTGTCTTGGTTGTCCAGCTATGTACGTAGAGCTGCGCGATGTCAGTACTGCCAGCTTATCGACGCGCCGTCAGACTTCTACCACTTGACCTTCCGAGAGGACCAGCGGGCCATTCGGTTCCTAGGTAAGGTTCCTGCCTGGTGCGCACTGCTTGCAGCCGTCCTGAAGTCCCCAATACAGTCTACGGCCTGTTCCTCCTCGATGTCATACAGACGTGTCTGGTGACCGCCGACGCGTTCCACTGGTTCGTCTTCGGGTTCGGGGACATGAACAGACTCGACGACACCTTCGTCAACTCCTGGGACGTCCCGTTCTTGGACGCGATCATCGCCACGATCGTGCAGACGTTCTACTGCTGGCGCATCTGGATATTGACAAAATCGCTGGTTTTTCCCGTCATTATCTTCCTGGTGCGTCGTGAAGTTGCCTCTGCGGCGTCTCGCACTTATGTACTTTGCACGATGACAGGTTTCTCTTACTCAGTGCGGTGCTGGAATCGCCACCGCACTCAAGGTGTGTCAACAGCTTGCAATCTGACCGTCATTGTCTCAGAGCGTATGCAGGCGTTTCAAGGCGGGAGGCTCTCGTTGATCAGCGTTGAGGAGGTAGCTCAGCAGACGGTCTGTCCCTATCTCGTCTATCCACCGATCACGTTGCTTACCTTGGCTGCCACCATTTCTCTCAGACATGGCTCGTCGCCAGCGTTGTCGCCGATATTCTGATCACCGTCGTCATGAGCCATACCGTGAGCTGAACGATCTCTCCAGTCTCCACAGACCGCGCGCTGATCGTCAGGCTTTTCTCTGAACAGCTCCTTCGATCGCGCTCGAGGACTCTGACAGCGAGGAGCACCATCGATCGTATCGTGCGGGTAACCGTCGAGACCAACATGCTGACTGGTGCGTCTCCTTCCCTTCTTGCTCGTGCTCTAGGTCGCCTCACAAGCTGGATTCTCAGCCGGCGTTGCGATTATTGCCCTGGGACTGTATCTCGGATTCCCCGTAAGTCCACTCAAGGCGATTCACATGTTCCGAGTCTCACGTCCTTCTCTAGGATCACTCCACACTTGTCGTACCTCCGTAAGTGCTTGTAAACTTACATCCTCTCCCGGGTGTTGATACCGTCTGCGCCTCGAAGTACGGCTATTATTGGAAAGCTGTAAGGGAACTCTCGCCTCTTGACCGGCTCCCACTAACTCCCCGACAGTTACTCGAACTGCCTGGTTGCGGTCCTGAACAACAGACGGCTTCCTTCCGCCGGCAAATCCGTCTCGTCGTCCTCTCACGGCTCCACCGCGCAGTCACTCTCGTTCAGGCTCCCGACGCACTCGCAGTCCGGTGGGCAGATCCGAGTCGAAGTCCTCCAGCAAACGGACACAGATCCAGACCTTGAGATGCTTGACATGTCGGTACGTCATGCCTTTTGGCTGCCATCGGACGCGGGATGCTCTCTCATGTGGCGCTGTGCAGAAATCTTCCGACTCGAAGCGTCCCAACCACAGCATGGGAGTCTAGGAGACATGGCTTGAACCGTATTATGCGGGGATGCTCGCATTCGCCGACAACGACAATGGACTCGGATTCTGCGGGTTTCTGGCCAAACGATTCAGCAGCTACTTATTCTATTCCAGAAATGGCTGTATTGGCTGCGTTACGGTGTCTCGCGCCGCATGCTTTGCCCAGCGTTGGGGTGTGGTGGCGAGAACGATCCTCTCCAGAGGGAACGAACTACGATCGCGCGGACAACGTCCGGGGAAGGTTGACGCTTGGAAATGCCGAAGCACGGAATCCAGAGACTGAAGGGATGTGCAGCAGAACAACGGGATGTCGGGGGTCTCGCACTCCAGCGGCGGAGTGCCTGGGTGCGCGTTCAGCAATCCGATGTCCCACACGAGCACACAATCACACACAAGGAGATTCCAAGTACTTACCAGTCGACTGGGCATCAACGGAGAATTCCTTTTCTTGCTGCTCGGCGAAGGTTGTTCGGGGTCTCTGCTGCCGGAGCAGAAGAGCGGATATTAATACCTCACAGCGTGGGCAACGGGCGACGGAAGTGTATCAAATGCAGGCATAAGTACGTCCGGAGCTCGAAGCTACTTCTGCCCTTACACTTCATAGCGTCCTCCGACACCATGCACGACTCTCAGCCCAAGGCGGTCCCCTCCCCAGAGCTTGCAACTCACAAGCAAGGCTTCCGCGCGCGCGCCACCTTCGTCAAGCGCAAGCTGACCACTCGCCGTGGCTGGCTGGGTGACTACGACTATGCCTGGCTATGTCTCCCTTCTCTGCCGTTCGCCAAGCGGTCCCAACGTCCCCCGCCATTCTATGCACTGGATGCAGAACTCCCCCTCACCCTGGCGATCTTCACCGGCCTACAGCATGCTCTAGCCATGCTCGCAGGTATGTTGAGCCCTGCGCTCTCTACTTTATGGAGGTTAATGAGTGGTATTCATCCTGACAGGCCTCATCACGCCCCCGATTATATTCGCAAGCGCTCTTAGCCTCGACAGCGCGACGTCGTCGTACATGATTTCAGCGTCGCTGATTGGATCTGGTACGTGGCTTGGTTCGTGTTCGTGAGTGGGTGAGTACTTATATCATCCAGGTATTCTGAGTTTGGTTCAGCTCTCGCGCATACCGCTCTTCGGTGGATATTATCTTGGGACAGGTCTCATTTCAGGTGCGCGACCCCGCCCTCGTAGGGCCTGATTCGAGGTCTGACAACATACCTGGCAGTCGTTGGAACGAGCTTTTCTACCCTTTCTACTGCCAATGCCGTAAGAGCACCATTACTCGCGTTATCCTATTCACAAATGAGTGTGACAGATCTTCGACGCCATGTATCGCGATGGCACCTGCTCGTCCTCAACCGCTGCGGATGGCACCGTCACTCGCGATCCATGTCCAGACGCATACGGCAAAGTCTTAGGTATGTCACACTCGTTGTCCGAATCCTCTACCGAAGTTAAATTGCGAATAGGGACATCGCTCATCTGTGCATTCCTCGAGATTGGTCTGGCCTTCGTCCCGCCCCGCGTCCTCAAACGCATATTCCCTCCAATCGTCACGGGTACGCAACTTCTCTCTCTCTCATCCCACGGCTCCTGATATTGATATGACTTGCAGGCACTGTCATTCTGCTCATCGGAGCCTCCCTCGTGGGCAGCTCTGGTGCGCTCGACTGGGGAGGCGGGTCCAACGGGTGCCAGAGCTTCCCCACCAGCGGCATACTCCAGCTCTGCCCGACGACCCTCGCCCCGCGGCCGCTTCCCTGGGGCTCGCCGGAGTTCATCGGCCTCGGCTTCCTCTCGTTCATCAGCATCATCCTGACGGAGCTCTTTGGCTCGCCGTTCCTCAAGAACATCAGCATCATCGTCGGACTCGCCGTTGGCTGCATCGTTGCGGGCGCGGCGGGGTACATTGACGGGTCGAGCATTACGACTGCGCCGGTTATCACGTTCCTGTGGTCAGTACGCGTCATTGGACCTAGCTGCGAGTCGACATTGGGCTCACATGCTACAGGGTGCACACATTCAAGATCGGGGTTTACCCGCCTGCTATCTTGCCCAGTGAGTGTGTTCTGAATTACTGGAAATCCGGGATGGTCTATAACTCATACATTCACCAGTGCTCGCGGTCTATGGTATGCGCCCGCTCATGACGCGTGTCCTAGCTACACTCTGACTCCCTCTGCTCAGTCTCCTTGGCTATGGAAGCCACGGGCGATATCACGGCGTCCGCCGAGGTCTCTCGCCTTCCCGTAGACGGCCTCGAGTTTGACTCGCGCGTCCAGGGAGGCATTCTGGTCCGTCTGCACCACTAATACATCATTCCTCCAATATGCCTAAGCTAACGTGCCGGTGACAGAGTGATGGCATCGGCGGTTTCATGTCCGCGCTGTTCACCGTCACGCCGCTGTCCATCTTCGCTCAGGTTCCGTCCCATCCACTTGGCATATCCGTATGGTCCTGAGTACTGACACATAAGTACACGCACATCTCAGAACAACGGTGTCATTGCCATCACGCGCTGCGCGAACCGTTCTGCGGGACGCTGGTGCTGCGGGTTCCTCATCCTCTTTGGCGTCCTCGGCAAGATCTCCGGTTTCTTCCTCGCTAGTGAGTGTCATGTATATGTCCGTATCACCATCGCGCATATGCTCACGCCCCGGTTGCTTCAGTCCCGAATTCAGTCCTCGGAGGCGTCACGACATTCCTCTTTGCCAGCGTCGCAGTACGTCGACTCTGACCACTCGCATGACTGGAAAGACACGCTGATCCGCATCGACAATCAGGTGTCTGGCGTGCGCGTGCTGTCGTTCGCGCAGTTCACGCGCCGCGACCGGTTCGTGCTCGCCGCGGCGCTCTCGTTCGGGCTCGCGGACATCCTCGTGCCCGGCATCTTCACGCACCTCTTCGACGGCGTGGACAGCCCGAACAGCGGCCTCGAGGGCCTCTTCAACTCTATCACGATCATCCTCAGCACCCCGTGTACGTCGACGTTTGCTTCTCTCTGTTTCTCTCCGCATGAGCTGACGCGCACGCGACACCGCTATTGATGTGCTTGCAGTCCTGGCCGCGGGCATCGTCGCCTCTGTGCTGAACGTTATTTTGCCGCGGGAGATTGAGGACGAGGTTCCTGAAGACGAGGCTCGGGAGTTCGAAGAGCAGATGCATACAGGGTCGAGCGTGGAGAAGGTGGAGGTTTAGTACATGACTTGATGATTATGCTAGCGAAGCGTCAGCGCATAGCGGAGACTTGAAGGAAGTGGGGACATTGTCTTCAAATTGTCAGGGATCAGATGACGAGCATCGGAGTAGATCTTACACATGAGCAGCGAGAGCAGATGTTACAACACATGCACGCGCATGTGGATCAAAAAGTGACGGGTAAGAGCAGTCTGTACGTAACACTGCGATTCTGAGTACGAGGCTGGCAGGGGCAAGCAACGGCGAGCCTCAGCCCGCTCACGCGTACTTCCGCACGTCCTCGGGGGTAGGACCGGCTGGTTCGTCGGACGCAGCGAGGTTGCACTGGTGGAACGCACGGATCTGGTCCTTCTTCAACTCGCCGACGACCGAGTGGAGCAGGCCGCGATTGTGGAACAGTATCAAGTCATTCTCGCGCCTGCGGGCACAGACCGCGTCCTCTGATGTCAGCATACTGCACTGTTCGGCATTGAAGTGCCTCGCAGTGACTTACCAATCGAGCGGATAGACCAACTGCAGATAATCATGCAGAAGGGAACGGCCAGTCAGCTTGTGTCATATGCTGAGCTCAATCAAAATGGGGAGGGAGCTTACCGAGGGCGCGATCGCAGGGCGCTGCATCTTGTACATCAGGTTCGTCAAATGGGCGCCGTCTGGGTATAGCGCGCCCTCGCGGCTCGCGACTGCGGGTAGCGGATCCACGAAGAGCTCCCTCACACCGCATGGGTGCACCTGGAAGTGCAGCTCGCCCGTGACGGGGTTCTTCCACGTCTATGACGCGCCCATGAGTGAGCATGCTCTGCCAGTAATCGCGTCACCGTGGAGAGACAGAATGTACCATCGGGTAGACCTTGATCTTGTCCTCATCCCACAGCGGCAGCTCATCGTCCGGCATCTCGAGGCCTTCGGATACAATACCGAGCCCGGTGGAGAGGGCGTGCGCGGTCGCCATCCACGCGTACGGATGCGGACTGTACTTCACTCGGCCCCGGACCGCGACGCTCTTGTTCTCCGAGGAAAGGATGTCGAACATGGTCTTACCGCTCACGAACGCGGTCGCCGCGAGCGGCACCTCGAGCTCGTCGCCCGTGCCGTCATCATACCGCACCGTCTGATGCGGGCCCTGGGGTACCACCTTCGCGTACAGGGTGGTGACGCGGGGAGGATTGAGGTCGTACAGCGCCGCGTCCATGTGCCAGCGTTGGAAGCGCGTGATGCCCTTTGCGGTATCCTCCGCCGAGACATGCGTCTTGTGGAAGGTGGTGTGCGAGGGGTGCTTGAGCACCGCCTCTGAAAGCCCTTCGTGGTTGTAGACGGTGCCGTTGCCGATGAGCTTCACTTGCGGGACGCCGGGGATAGCGTTCAGTTCAAACAGCTTCCGTCCTGGGGTCTTGCTGAAGTCGTTTCCGTGACCGTGGTTCTCAGAGGACGGGTCAAACGACTACAGAGGATTATGAGCACGATACGGGTAAATAGAATATGCGTGTCACCATACCTTGGTCAGATTGTATTGCTGCTCGGGTGTAACATCTACGTCCCGGAAGAGGAGGACGCTGTACTGAGAACATACAGATTAGAGACCGATCTGACATGCAATGTACACGAAGGCATCAGACGGACCTTGTGCAAGAGATCATGGACCTCCTTCATCTGCTCTTCCGACATCCCTCCAGGATTCACGCCCAAGATCTCTCTTCCGAAGTCCTTGAACTGCTCGGCATCGGCGGTCGCGGGGAGGGAAATGGGTGCAAGATCGATGGCCATAGCATAAAATCCGTCAATGCTCGTCGGGGAGACGTTGAGAGATGGCGGCGGGGGCCATGAGGCCGTTTGAGGTATATGGAGATAAGCCGGAGGCCTGTTCCCACTATGCTGCTGGCACGTGGTGAGTTTCCATGTATGCATGCAGTCTGAAGTACGTTACTTTCTCGATTCGTGTGTTGCTTCTAAAGCTTCGATGCTGGCACCTCGGCCCTGTGAAGTGCGTATGAGTTCACAGCGCGAACAGAACGGAGGCAAAACCGGCAGAGGGCCTCTGAGGAGTTCCAAAATCACCCCCGCCACGCGATTGCCACGCGAGGTGGCTGCTTATGGTATTGTAAACGCTCGCCTAACACCGAGTGCCACGGCGAACGTAGAGTACAGCAAGAACCCTTGTACACCCTTCCATCTCCGCACGCCGCTTCACGCCGGGTCACTACTCACGCCTGAACGCGAACGCATCCGCCTGCGGCTCGTACACGACGTGAATCTCAACCGCAAATTCGCATCTCCTGCCACTAGCACCCGCCCGGCTGCATCTGCACTGCGGGCCCGCTGCGCCCAGTCCTCCAGAGGTGCGTAGTAGGCTCGCCATTTTGACATGCGCTCCGAAGTGCTGCTTTAGCTGGCAGTGCTTGCGCCAGAAAGCTTTGCGTGCCGGGTTCCTCCTGCGCCTCCCAAGCGCAGTCTCTTTAGAGCTCGGGTGGGAGACGTAGGCGTTGAAGAGCAGGTCCGCGAATGCGAGTGTATATGGCAGACGCGCACGTATTCTGAAGCCCATCCTGGCAACGCTGTCCCGACCCCATGCGTTCGGGGGCACATTCAGCGCCTTCAAAGTAAACGAGGCGGAGGAGCTCTTGATGATTGTGGGACTTGGAGCCGGTGGGTCTGCGGAGTTGCCGGTCTTTGACTGTGCGTTGTATCCGGGGGGGGCGATTTTGTGCTGGACGAAGCTCCGTCCGGGGTCGGTGTCTCATTAGAGACGGCCATGTTACCTGCAGTTCCGGTGAAAGAATGGCACACTGGGGAGCGACGCACGCCAGCCAACTTGCGCGCTATCGATGGCTCCCCTTACAACTAGGTTTTTCATGCGTATGACGAGATTCCGTCCGTCTCATCTCGCAAAATGATTGGGAACTGAGTGAGATGGGTTTTAACGGAGAGGCATGGGAACTGACTGCGTTGCTACAGCGAGCATCTCGGGAATCCTGCAGGTGACCCTTGATATTTGAATGTCCATTTCATGATGATGCCGTGGGCCCGCGGAGGCCAGTTAAGCGAGGCGCAATATGGAGGCCATCAACGTTGACACCGGAGATTTATTCTGATTTATTGCGGAACAACTGCTCTTTCTTTGAACTTGGCAATCGTCATCGCAGGGTTACTGACAAGCACCCGAGCATTTGCGGGAATTTCTTCAGAATGCCACTGACTCGGTGCTATGAGAGGACAGCGGGGTGGTCTCTACTAAAATTGTGAGTATCTGATGTGTTCCGGAGAAGCGCATTAGAACTATGATGCCCCGGGAAGAGTATGCAGGATGATGCGAAACTGGGGCGTCTGAACTCAGCCTCCCTAGATTGACACTCCGAGGTGACTCCGAGGAACGCTCCAAGCCAGCGCATCAGCCTCGACTGTAGGCATAGCGGCTCAGCCGAGTGCGGCAACTCAATGACCGGGAAGCCTCGGACTCTGACCATGTCCGCCTCACATATCCTTTGCCCTGGGAGAGACTCTTGTACTGTTGCCCCTCCGAGGGTCCGAGGCTTCATCTGACCATGAGTAAGCGTCTAGATTCCCGTTCTTGTCAACTTCATGCGTTGTGATCCTCCTCGGCTTAGCGGCGAAGACTTTAGAATTGCGCAGGTATGTTGCTGTTTTGCTCAAGCACAAGCTCAATCGTCGTGTCTACCATTTCAAGGGATTGGTTGTGATTAACGACCGCGACAGTACTGCCCGCTAGCGTCGGGCTCACCAACGCCTTCAGCTGGGTATCATGGTCGTTGAGCAGTAAGTCTGAGTCTCATATTCTGTTTCTACATACTTACCAACCTCTGACACACCAGAACGACTACCGCCCCAGGCACTCCATTGGATCCGGGACTCGGATGTTGAGAACCGACGTATGCACTTCACGACTGTGCTCCGCTGTGGCTCTAATCATGTCAACAAAAGAGCGATACCCGTCGACTCGCAGGGCGCGTGCGAGGCGTCGCCTGAAGCTCGATGTCACGCAGCTGAGTCCCGACGATGTACTCGTATATAAGGTGAGTGGAGATGGACGGTGCTACCCTCAAATTCGACTGCCCCTCACACCTCTCATAGTAAACCCAGCTTTGACTACCCTTCACTCCTCCTACAGTAAACCATGTCTCATCAGCAACCCCACGACGGCTCGTCTGGTCATCAGTCGCCCTACACCACCCATCCTTCTTTGGCCGGCGCTCAGTCAGCCTCTTCTCCTCAAGGCTGGAGCGACTCGCAAATGAGCAACCCCGCTCATGTCTCGTCCCTTCATGGTGCGCCAGCTCCTCCTGGTTACGCGCAGTACCAGGGTGTTGCACAGAACCCGCAACAGCACTTCCAAGCGTCTTCGGCCACCCATGCGCACTCCGGCGGAGGGCAACACCACACAGCCGGCCACCCACGGACTCCATACGGTAGTACCGGCAACATCGCACCTGATGGCAGCCATTCCATGGGCGCAGGTACATACCCCATGTCGCCGTATGGCGCTGTAGGGTATGGGCAGGCCCCGGGACCGGGGTACCAGACTAGTACTAGCAACACTGCGTACTACGGCGGTACCGGCGGTTACTACGCTGGCGACCCCATGCAAGCCGCCTACGCAGCCGGTACGAGCGCGAGCACCTACAGCTCGTCGCCGTATCGCGCCGGCTCCAGTGCTGCGATGCAACCCAGAGGAACCACAACGGCACATGACCCCTACCGGCAACCTAGCCATCAGCAGGCTGCGTCTGGTGGTACTGCCAACGTTGCCCCGGGTGGCTCTTCGCAATACACTGGGGGGGCCAGCATGGATAGGGGCATGTACTACAGCACGTCTGGGTCGGAGTCAGCCCCCGAGTCCGCTAGAAGGCGACGGCGATCATCAGCTGCAGTACCTGACCACCAGGCCTCTCTGGCATTAAGATCCATCTACCGACTGTGGTAGCAGTACAAGTGGGATCCATCCCCTATTGTAATCATAGTCCGTACTGTAGAAGGATCCGGGGCGTTAACCCACGGGACGAGCGGCTCGACGCCCAAAGGAGTAGGCAGGCGCGGCAGCGTGTCCCATTCCGGCCTGCCCAGCGGCTGCATACCTCCACGCTGCATGCCACCCCAACGCGGAGTCTGAAAGACCCAGTAACGAAAACTGGCCCCTCGCACCTGCACTTGGGGCTGGCGGAGCGACAATGCGGTTTGTACTCAGCCGCGAGTAGGTCGATTCCTCCCTTGTAAGCAGGCGCCAGCTCTCGGTATGTCAAACCCTCGTCGCGTGCGCTACCCCATTAATCCTTTCCTCCTCGCTGGCTGCCCGGGCCCCGACATACGGATCTCTCCCAACCTACCCACTTGCGAGCAGAGAACGGGCGATACCGCACAGTACGGAACGTTACTGAATTCCGTGTCGTAGTTTTA
>ML211414.1:0-28777 GCA_004369055.1 Polyporus arcularius HHB13444
GGACATCACACTCACGTATGTGAAGGCACATGGGTACGGATCAGGCTTGTCAATGGTTAGAAAGGCCGGGTGCAGGATCCCCTCGACTGTCTTGAAGCGAGACGGCTGCGTCTGAACAAGCTCAAGGAGCCGAGGACCATCGACGGACGGGCATCCCATGAGCACGATGCGACGGAGTGTCGGCGTCGCAGCGAGGATGTCTGGGACCTCGTCGGCGACGATGACCGCGTTGCCTGAGAGGTCGACAGAGTGAATGTCGCCCAGAGCACAGAGCACTGTTGCGACATGTGCGCCCGACATCTGAAAGCCAGTCAGGTCAACGCGGTAGGTCTCCTCCCTGAGCTCCTCCAGTGCGACACCGAGCAGGTGCGCTGCACTGTCGGTAAAGGTTCCAAGGCCACGCAGGATGGTCTTGGCTTGGGCAGCCCTGCCAGGAAGCCAGAGCAGCTTCTCGACCTCCGCTGTGTCTCCGTCATCAACAGACTGCTTCACGACGATCTCGAAGCTGATCTCAACAAGGGTCGGCATCGCTCCAGCAGAGACGTCGCCGGGTGTGGCTTGCCGGGACTCAGGCGCGACCTGGGACACTGCGTTTGACCGTGGCGGGTCCCTGAATGTCTCGTTCGGCCAAGCTTCGCGCAGCGAAGTTATCGGAAGGAGTGGAACATCTGTGAGATCTTCCACGTATTGGGACCAATACGTGTACTTCAAGTGTCCCAGTTTCCTCTTCGCTGTCAAGCTGATGAGCCCCAAGACCGTGTTGTGGATCACAGACATGGAGCGTACTAGACAGCTTACCGTGCGTAGTGTTGCCGTGCTTAGCCTTGCCTTTAGTTGGCTTCTCCAGATGATAGTAAGCACTAAGGTACCCACGCGCATCGAGCGGCGCGTGGCGCTGCTTTGGCGTGCCCGGGGTCTCGTTGCCGGTGAGGAAACAGTACGCAGGGTCCTCAGGGTCCGTAACGTCCAAGATGGACAAGCCGTCGTTGTTGTCTGGCAGAGATGAGAGTTATAAGACCGCCACTGGAGAACACACGTAGCATAAGAGCTCGTACCTCCTTGCCAACAGCCCATTGACGCAGTCAACAAATCGTAGACTAGCGTGGTCCCATCGGAGTCAATGTCGGAGCTATCTTGGAGATCGGCTGACCAGGCCATCGCCAGCAACGCCGCGGTGAAGGGGCAGGGTGTGTCCGGGATGCGGGGCTCAACCGCGCCATGGCTGCCGTACTTCCCCTCAATGTCGCGCACCTCCGCCCGTACGATCGCGGCGTTGTCCGGCTGTTGAATGAGGGTGACTAGACGACGCATGGCAATCAAAGGCGAGCTGCCCTTGCACCACTGGTGATGAAATGCGGCGATACATCGACGGTTGCCGGGATGGTCCGGGGGCGCGCCGTGCGGACGGACACGCGCGATGAGGAGGACCTGGTGTCGATGGCCCATGGTGATGGTGGATGACGGGAAGCTATAGACCCGGTGCCCACTGGGCAAGCTGAACTATAAGTACTCGCAGAGAACGTGCCCTTACTTCGATCTTCGTTCGTTCTCTCAAGACTCCGCTGGCACCGTTTGGGAGGTGCTAGATGACTCGTTCAGCCTAATTTGGGAGCATTGACGCATGCCGAAGACGCGCAACGGTGAGCTGCACAGCCACAGCAACCGAGGTTCAAATATGTAGCCACCGCCGGTCGTGCAGGAAAGCACATTACCTTGCTTGTCAAGGTTCTGTCCACCCCCACAATGAAGCCGATTTCATGCACCCGGCGCGCCCCGATATATCTCACGATATCATCCGAGCCTTGAGCGCTCACTCCTTTCAGCGCTTCAGCTTCCGCTCAGCGAATTGTCCCAAGAACTGGCCACGGGCCACGGCAAATGCTCCATAACCTAACTATGTACGAGGTCGAGAGTCGAGAGTCGAGACAGCAGAACATTGTGAGTGGAGACGCATGACCTAGCCTCTAAGCGCGTTCGAAGTGGCCGAAGCTACTTATCGCGACTGGGGCTTTTCAGCAAGCTGCAGGGAAACTTTCTGGGACCTCTCGAACAATCAAGCCGGAGAAGTTGGTGCCAGTCCGCTCAGGTGTGCTCGCCGGGTCACCCCGCCGGTAAGCGGGTCAGTACTCGTGCCATTCATCCAGGTCCGAACCGTTGACAGCCATGCTCTTGCGGAGAATCGACTGTTGACCTCTGATCGGTTCCTTCGTTAGCATATAACAGGCCTCCTATCAGCGATCAGTGTTCAGCTTTCAGACGACGCAGCGCATCCCGGTTGCGTTGATTAAATGACAATATCAACTACTCTACTTCATGGGCAACGCTCGCACTCGCGCTTGCAAGTTGCAGTAAAATTATTATTTAGTTAGCTGTACCGTGCAACTTCAAGCTACTGTTCACTCATTTTCTGGAAATATGGGCCTCATCCTCGCGCATGGTGACCATCTCAAGCCGTCACCAAAAGCAC
The DNA here is from genome assembly GCA_004369055.1 of Polyporus arcularius HHB13444. Classification (NCBI taxonomy): domain Eukaryota; kingdom Fungi; phylum Basidiomycota; class Agaricomycetes; order Polyporales; family Polyporaceae; genus Polyporus; species Polyporus arcularius. The sequence continues at coordinate 2,468 of ML211414.1, forward strand.
CCTTCCACCGCATGATTGCCTGACAAGCAAGGTTGTAGCCGCCGCAGACGCGTCGGCGTTTCCCTCGTCAGCGGATACGGGCCCGCGACCCGCCGCATTCACTTCCATCTTCGTCTGCTCTTGGTCCGGATTCGAGTCCGGCAGGTCGTGTCGAGGCTCTGCTTCGCTGAGTCCTCCGGCGTTGATGGTAACAGCTGCATTGATCCACCGATACAGTCGTGCTTCCCACAAACGCGGTCACTGATATATATAATTATACATCCGTCAAGATATCCAGTAATGCCGAGCGTCGAGCGACCAGGGCTTGGGGTGCGCAGGGTGTATACGAGAAAACGGTCCACGATACGGAGGAGAGGCACTGGAGTGCCACGAACAACTGTCCCCGATACTGAAAGCTACATACTATTCCAGTGTAAGTCTGCCTCCGGGTCGGGTGCCGGCTAAGCCACAGGCTCAAGACAGGCGTCCCAGCTTCCGAGCAAACTTCACTACGTGCTGACGAAGCCCTGCGATGCTCCACATGTGCGAAAGGCGCTGAGCGAGTGCTTTTCCTCTAGAGTCGCGATTGGGTAAATTGAGAATCACGTTTGGCCGGATCAAGGCGTCGCGGCAGCCACTGTATTCGAGAACTGAACCAAACATGGCGTGCACGAGGAGGAGTTCGGGGCTTGGAAGCTGGAGGATCTCTTCTGGGAGGTGATCTTCCGGATGTTTGTTGTGCGGCTTGAACGTGACGAAATTGGGGTACTTCATGCCGAGGTTGTGGTCGGGGGCGAATACTATCACACGATACTGATCTGCTTTCTGTGCTCGCGGGTGAGCTGGAACTCCGGCCACGACGTCACATGACAACATACCGCGGTGGCCTTCAGGCTCCATAAAAAATGAGAGAAAGCCTTGAGCGCTGGATCGTGCAGCAGCAGAGTATTACGTGGGCTGAAGACATCCAATGACGTCTCATTCAGGCCGCAGTAGCGTCGCAACGTGAAGTAAGAGCGCTCATGAACAGTGTTGGGCTTGTGCCGTCAAAACGTTAGTTTGCTGCATCAATACGGTGGATGCGTACATCGAACGCACCTCGTCAGGCTCCAGTATGGAGCGCTGGAATATGCGCCCGCCGCAAGGACGGTCCGTCCTCGCGTGGCACGCATACTTGACGCATTCCCCGGCAGGTCCGTCCCAAATCAATCTGCCACACAGAAGGCAAAGATGATGGTCACGTTTGACCACCTGGGTAAGGTGTTAACTTCGGCACCGTGCATGGCACTGGGAAATCGTACCACGCGCTGAAGCTCCAACCATTGTGCCTCATCTTCGGGACGGAATTTGCGCGATCGAATAACTTGGGGAGAGGTCAGAAAACGTCTGTTAGCAGGAGGAAAGGGGCGTACAGGGGCACCTCAGATCCGTCAACAGATCCATGGCCAACTGGTTCAATGCCTCGACGAGCCTCTCATCTGATGTCAATGCATGCAATTCATGGTGCCATCCAGACGATGTCGCAATGACCTCGGCACAGGCGCAGATGCCCGCGGAAACGAACCGAGCACTGGCAGGTTTGTGAAACTCGTCCCCGACTTGATACATGGCAATAAAGACGCGCTTGGCGGTGATCTCAAGACATGGGTCAAGGTCCGGGAGGGTGTATGAAGCGACCTGTGGGCGGTCGAGGACGGCAAGATGAAGTTGCGCGCGCTCGCGAAGAGCAGAATTAGATTGCGTACGATCGTGGAGGAGGGTATCGAGAGTCGTAGTAAACGCAGAATGATACATCTGGGGTGTGACTGTGGAAGGAGCCATGATATCGTGGATAGAAAGCAAATCCGAGTCCAATGGTGACCGACCAATATATATACGATACTTAAGTAGACCTTTGGTGTTCCGTGATGACGTCAGCGCTTGAGCATCCGAACCGCGGTCCGCATCCGCATCCGTCGTTGTCGACATCCCGCGTTGGCAGTGAGTTAGCCTGAATATAAATGAGTAGTTTGCGTCCATCCGGAATGGGTTAGTAATGCACCCTGTAGAATAGATACTGTTTCTTGACGCGGCAGTGCCAGAGTTACATCAGCTAGTAGCAACGGCTTGACGTATTACTCGATGCACAGGTCTCGCCGCTCTACAATCGAGGTCAACATCCACCGCAGTCCTTCAAGACCATCCTCAGGAGAGTGGAAGTAGCCCACTCTCCGGTATCGTCCGCTATCCGCAGCCGGCGAACCCGTCAGTCGGGCTACGATGAGACCGCCAGCGTGTTGCGTGTTGACATTCCAAAGCACTGGAATAGCCGATACTTCCGTCACACACTCATCGCTGTCCGGGTACGCACAACCGATACGGAGCGCTTCCGAAGAAGTGCCTGCTGCATCGTCATGGTGGAGGTAGAGGTCCGGCATCGACGCAGCCGGATTCCAGCTGGCCTTGTACATCGCAGCGCGCAAGGTCAACGTTCCCGAAGCGACTGGGCCGAGAGGGAGGAGCGATGTCACTGGGGTAACCTCGCAATGGAGGACTTCGCATGCCTGCGTGTCGTCGCTCTCCGTGTCCAGCCGATCGTCCAGTGATGAGGGCCAAACGTGCCCATCGACGGCCGCCCACGACCACGACGGCGCTCGGTAGCCTTGCGGACGCGAATGGCGGGACTCGGACGTCTTGTACCAGAGCAGGTCCTGGACGAGGGAGTGCCGCCACAGCCCGGCGAGGTAGTCCGATTTCCAGGCGCGTTTGAAGGCCTCCGCGACTGCTGCGAAGGCGACGAGTTTGTCGGCCGGGTCGCCGAGGGAGCGCTGAGAATACTCCCCGACAGCTTCTATCCACGAGTAGCGCAGTACCTTCAGGTCATTCGGCGACAGCGTCGAAGAGGCGTCGTCGATGTCCGGTCTGAATAGGAGCGTAGGAAGCCGGTGTCCGGCGATGGGTTTGCACACCGCATTGCCGACGTTGACGATGGTCGCCTGGCAATGGTACTGCAGTGTATGTGAGGCGTACGTGAGGGCCCTGGGAGATAGCAGGCGTTCTTCCAGACACCACGCGCGCTGGCAAACGGGCTCCGACGATGCGTCGTACTGGCGCCAGATGGGAGACAACGACATCGTGCCGACCCGTCCGTCCGGACAGCGGAAGGGGAGGGTGATGTCTGGAGGAGAAGAAGGTTTGCGATCCTGCAGAAAACCCTCGTCGGCGCTACCTGCGCTGGCTGCGATGATCGTGAAGTATGCATTCCGGAAGATGGACCCCATTTGCGCAACCTCGCGGATTTTGTCCTCTACCGAGTCTTGTACGATGCATAAGGCGTCGACCCAAAGGTAGCGTACGCCCAAGGCATGGGTGGAACGGATGGCGTCTCGAACAGTCTGAGGAATGGACTCCAAATCGATGCCCAGAAGGGATGCGTCGAGGGTCTCCCTGGTCGTCCCGAAAGAGCCGAACTTGCCGCGTGTGTAACTGAGAGCGAGGTAGGGTGCGTGTTCGTCAGTGCTGAGGTGCAGTTTGGGCTTGGAAGGATCAGTGCAGTCTATGACACGGGTCGGAAGGGTGGCACTGTGCGGAGGGGGGCATTGTTCGTGATTTCGGATGCAGTCCATAATGCAGCTGGTGGCCATCACGTATGCCATGCTGGCGTAGTCGGGTCCTGGCCACTATGTAGGAAGCGGCGATATCATCTACGAGGCGTGCCGTTAGTGAAACGCTGCATGTCTCGAGGAAGCAAGCATGAAGAACGCACCGGGATCAGCTGAGACATAGTACACGGAATGCGGAGCATCGTCCAGTACGAGCCTCAACGTCTGGACCCCTTTCGGGGCGGTATCGTTGCTTGAATAAACGCGGAAGCCGACAGTCACCTGGAGTCTCTCTTTGTGCATGCCTTCCGCCCTCGTAGACAAAAGGAGCCGGCACCAGTGACAGCCTTCTGCAGCGGAAGCCTGCACCTGCGACCAGGAAGTTGTGTAGGAGAAGCCCGTATATGAGAACTGAGCATCCAGTGCTTCCCGGAATGGACCTGGAGCGAAGAGCCCAGTATCCTTGCAGAACGCACAAACAAGTGACGAAGGCAAACTACGATAACATCTGCTTCAGTTTCTGGACGAAGCACGAACAACACATACTCACGATAACTTTGCGACATCGTCTGCTTGCAACGCAACTCCCTTCGGTTCAGCCGGAGTCGGCAACGCCGTCTTCGATGATGATGCTGAAGGAGGCGCGACACCCGGCGGACGTTCGCCCTTCCTGCTGAAGAAACCACGTAAGTGTCGTAGAACGGGTGAACAGAGGGGAGGGCAGCAAGGCATGGCACTAGACTGATGTCACGGGGATGGAGTATGGCTGGAAGAAGAGAGGAGCGGGGCCTCATATATGTTGGGCCACATGGAAACCTCGCTTGCAGCCGCGACCCTGGCCTTCACCGCTTCTCGTCGTCGCCGTGTGGAGGCAAGGGACGTGCCGCATTGTGAAGGTGAGTATGAACATGAACGGCGCTGGAGCGGTATGGCCTAAGTGCCACGATGGTCCGGAATTAATGTGTATGGCCAAGTCAGTTGTTACTGTATCATTGTAGGAACGATAAGGATATGTGTACATCCTCCGATGTGGTGCTATGCGGGATCCAACGAAAGTGAGATTGCCATAACATTTTATGAGTACTGCTTCTGAATCATCTTTGCGATGGTCTGAAGCTGAATGTTCGACGTGCCCTCGTAGATTGCACCCTGGGTTGTGACAGCGTGAGTGACTATGCACGACGCTGAGGGAGGCACTCACGATCTTCGAGTCGCGCCAGTACTTCTCGATGCCCGTCTCGCGTGTGAATCCGATGCCACCACACCACTCAATCGCGGCGCCGGAGACCTTCTGTGCGACCTGGCTCGCATAGTACTTCGCCATGGCGGCTTCCCTCACGAAATCGAGGCCCTCCTCCTTGCGACGCGCGGCATTGTATGTCAGCAACCGCGCGGCCTCAATCTCGATCGCTGCCTCGGCCTGCTGGAACTGCATGCCCTGGAACGTGCCGACGGGCTTGCCAAACTGCGTGCGCTGGAAGGTGTACGGGACGGCCTTCTCGAAGGCGCCCTGTGCGAGACCGAGCATCTGTCCGGCGATACCGATGCGACCCTCGTTCAAAATTTCGATGGCGATCTTGTAACCCTTGCCCTCGCCACCGATGACATTCTCTGCGGGCACGCGGAGGTCGTCGAAGGCGAGCGAGCAGGTCGATGATGCGCGAATACCAAGCTTCTGCTCCTTCTTCGCAATCTTGATGCCCATATCCTTCGTCGCGATGAAGCAGGTGATGCCCTTGTAACCCTTACTAGGGTCGATCTAAAGAGGCGAAAGATAAACGCATGTACTCAAGTACGAGGCGAACTGGAACTCACGTTGGCAAATATGAGGAAGAAGTCCGCTTCGTACGAATTGGTGATCCACATCTTGGTACCATTGATAACCCACTCGTTTCCATCTTTCACTGCGCGTGTCTGGAGGGCGAACGCATCCGACCCTGAGGCGGGTTCTGAGAGACAGAAGGATCCAAGCTGGAGCGCAATGTGTAAGTCGCCCTGCGAGAGACTCATGACTCATGCGTGTACCATGGATTCTGCGAGAAGTGGTAACCACTTCTCCTTCTGCTCCTTGTTTCCATATTTGCGGACGATGGTGGCGACAAGGGTATTGTGTACGTCGCAGAGTACGGAGACGGAGGGATCTACGCGGGCGAGTTCTTCGATCGCAATGATGGCAGATGTGAACGAAGATTCGGAGCCGCCGTAATCCGCGCTCGTCTCAATCCCCATAAGCTACCAACGGAGGGGTGTCAGTAAATGCTCGAAGGGGCGTAGCTCAGACGACCCACCCCTTGCTCGAAGAGACCCTTGATGACTGACTTGTCCATCATCTCACTCTCGTCCATCTCCCGCACTTTCGGTGCGACAACGTCTTCCGCGAACCTCCTGACTATGACGGCGAGATACATAGGTACTCATACACCATGGAGGGGCTGGAAGAGGACGTACCAGACTCGCGAAGCATCTGCTCTTCCTCCGTGAAAGTATCAAGAGATGTCGGACGAACGTCCGAAGCGTTTACGGACGAGCGAGAGAATTGCCTGCGTGCCCGGATCTCCTCTCAGTCTCTGGTCGTAAGGCTACAGTGCCCAGTCTGCTTACCGTGTCGCGATCTTTTGCCGGAGTGCATACTGGCGTGCTGAGGAGCCTGTGGGCTTGCAGACACGAGCAGCAGCAGAGCGAAACATGGCGTTTTGGCAAGACTCAGGGATTGAGCAGGAAGAGGTTGAGAAGAGAGCGGTGTGTGGGGGATCGCGGACCAAGGGGGCATATGTACTCGACAAGCGCCCAGTATGCGGGGTACTCAATCACATGGTCATACTTACGAAGGTCCTTCCGCGGCGTGCCCGACTCCCGACGCCGACGTGGCCACTACTTAACCAGCAAGTTCCGCACACAGGCCGTGGCATAATGGGGTGCATGACCGTGCAACACTTCGGGCATTACTACAACAATGCTACATGACTATGGGCACAGCGAAGTCCGTGATGGTGGTACAAGCGTAAGTCCGTATTGTGAAGTCCGTATGAAGTCTGACGAAGTCGGTGAACAATTCCGTGATCTTTCCAGGTGATCCACTGGGCCATCGCTCAACGCCTGCAATGAGATTTGCACGTGAGTCATGAGACGACAGCCAGAAGGAAACACACACCTGCACCAGCGTTACAGTTTACAGCCCGCACTGGGACTTCGCGACCTGCTTGGCAGTCGCGTCAATCCGCCCGAGGAACACGGCCTGGTTGTTCGTGAGCGTGTTCATGGCCTCCAGTGCGATGTTGAAGCCCGCGTCGGTGTGGTCGACTGCGAGCACGTTGATGCTCTTGCCGTTGTACGTCAGCTGCCAGCACGTCCCGCACTGTGCAGAGTTCCAGCCGGCGACGGCGGCGGCTCCGCCAATGTTGGGGAAGTGCGGGAGAGAGCCGAAGGTCGAGAAGCCCTTCGTGATGAGCCCGTTCGGCCCGTCGGAGCATGCGACGGTCGTGAGGCTGCCGGACGCGACATCGTAAGTCTCGTCGTACGAGACCGTCACGGCAAACGCGGAGGAGACGATGGCGGCGAATGCGAGGAGGGAGGTGAGCTGCATGATGATTATGGTGGAGGGGAGATGAGCAACCGAATGTGATTGAGTGCGGATGCGGGAGACAGATGGGTCTGTACTGAATCCTTTGCTGGTCTCGAGGATGAGTTTATATACTTGCAGCCCCCGCTGTCGGCAGCACCTGGTCCGTAAGGACACCTGGTCACTGTCCAGACGACCGCGGCGTAAACGGCCGCGGTGCGACCATGTGCCGTGCTAACTTGAATACCTGCCACTCAGACAGCCTTTTGCCCAGAGATGTCGAGGCCATGAGACCGCCGCACGGACATTCGCTCGCCGTCTGGGCGTATAAACCCCAGCGGCGGATCATCAAAACGATGTCATCGGCCGAGCATTGTGACAGCAGGCTTCTCAAACAGCCACCGAGGTGGGATGTGGCCTGCCTCTTGCTCTGTCGTACGGCCAAATAGTGAGACGGTCGGACTGTGTGGCGGCGCAATGAACAGGAATAGACTTACAACGTCGCACTGCGCATCCAGAGCGCGGACGCTATACAGTGCACCAGTGTCAGCAGAGCACGCCGATGAAACTCTTCCTTGTCGCCGACATACATAGTCCACCTACGTAATGGACGGTGGGCGAGGCAGCCTGGCAGCCTCGAATGTTCGGTCCGAGCGGACAGTGCGACGCCTGGGGATGTCGATCTAGGGCGTGTCACTGTCCGTCCGCATCAGAAAGTCGGGTATGATTCGGATTTGATGGCTCCTCACCTATGCATACAATACGGAGGTGGTCAAGGGACCTCACGAGAACGCCGCATGAACTCCGGCTGGAATGAACGTTGCGCGCCCCACTCGCGCGACGCCATGCTCGCCATCCTCCAGTGGTACCGCATTCTCTCGCCCGTGCTCTCCGTGCACGTCAACCACCACTCGACTTGCAAGATCAGGCCGGTCCAAAGGAGTCTCGGGGAGTCGGGTGTCGCCCAAACTTAGAGTGGTTGCGGGCCGAGGTCGATTGCATACACACCTATACTCAGCCATGCGACCGTCGGCGCAGTCAACGCCAATGCTCCATCATCCTGCGCGAATGAAGAACCTATTGATACACGACCGGCGGCCAGATACAAGAAAAGACAGCGACGAGAGCGGATAAGATGAAACGTGCGAGATCAGAGCTCGAGTCGAGAGACGAGACCTCGGCCTCAGTCCTGGTCAGTCCCGTCCCTAGGCCGGTAACGGATATTGCGGCTCTCGAGCTCCGCCTCGACATCCTCTGGTATGCGACCCTTCACACGCACGGCGTACATCCCGCGCACATATTTTGCTGGCGAGAACTGGTCAGTCCGGAACCAGAGCAGAGAGACGAGCAGGCGTACATGTTCTCTGCCACCGCGCCACCCAGCTGTCTTCAGGGTTGATGACAGCAATCGTGCCCTCAAAATGTGTCGTGGTGCACGACTGTATGCGGTCAGCGTAGCCTTTCATCTGCACAACAAAAAGGTATCAGTAAAGGACCGAACGACTAGCATGAAGACGAGACGCACCCCCATGATCTCTTCGCAATTTGGGCATCCGTGTTTGCGGAAGTCGGCAGGCGTTTGGATGATTGAGCAGAGGAGGCAAGCACGCAGTTGCTTCGCACGAGGCTGAGCGGGAATAGATGCCTGACCCTGGGACATTGAGGCGGAGGTGACAAAGGAACGCGCAACGTGGAAGAGAGGACAAAGGGTAAGAGACAGCCCGAGCTCGCTGCTCGACGCGGCGAGGACGAGGCGTTCGGCAACGTCCGCACCGGGCGCTACGCTTACCCTCGACGTCGACGCTGCCCGCAACGGTGACGCCTTCCACCCAGACTACCATGGCGTCCCGCGCCTTCACCTTTCTTCTTGCCCTGCTGCCTGCAGTGGCATCGGCATACCCCAATACGCACCCGGTCCTCGCCTGGTCGTCTCGCAGGTGCGCTATGCTGCGCGTATCCCGTTGTCTTGCTCGCAATTGACCCGTTGAATAGCTCGAAGGCCCTGTCCTCAGTTGCTGCTTCGGATGCAGCGAAGACCGGCAGCCACGCTATTGCTGAGGCACTGTACAACCACAATGATATCTGCGAGCACGATGCGGTCATAGTAGTTGAGCACGCCGGGGTAAGTACTTGTCTCGACCGCCATATGCATGCATGCTCATCACACGCGATCCCCTAGCTCCACGCATCTGACTTGCGCTCGCTCTCGCCCTCATGCCACACGTCGAAGGCCCTGTCTGGAGCGCCCTCCAAGCTGCAGCTCGCATATGTGGAGAGTGACAGCCGGTTCGCGAACCCGTTCGTCGACCTCGCCGGTGTCCTCTCCAGGCGGTGCGGCTCGCGAGCCGTGAGCCATTCCCCCAGCTTTGACGAGCTTGCTCTCGATGCAGACCAAGGCAAGCACGTTGTTTCGATATCGCTTCCGCCCTTGGAGGATGGAGAGACGGGGTCATCGAGGAAGAGCGCTATGGCCAGCCACGGTGAGTGCTCACTTCGCGCACGGGAAGTATCCGTCTTGACATTGTGGTACCATCCCGCCCTTTAGAATCCTGGCTCTCCAGCGAGCTCGCCAAGATTGAGGAGGTCTTCTCCAACTGCCTCGTGATCTACTCTGGCTCCCCCGGAGTCTCCCTCCATGCCCGCCAGTCCTCGTCGAGCTCTACCTTCGACTCTGTGCAGGCTGACGCCAGCCCTAAGGGTGGTATCCTGAAACGATACCAGCTCCTGACTCCAGGTCTTATCCTCGTGCTCCTGGTCGTTCTCTTCATCCTCATCCCCATTATATTCGTCGGTGTCTCGGCGCTCTCCAGCATTCAGTCGCCACTTTCCAATGAGATCCCGAAGGGTTTCAGTGCGGAGGAGAAGAAGACCCAGTGACGAGAGACGCGGTGGATCGGACGTGTACGGACTATCATACGCCTCACCTATTGCCATTTGCTCTCCTGCTGAACCCGGACTAGTGTCATACGAGCCATGCGAGTGCAGGCCTTCGCGAGGTTGGCAACATCAAGGGAGCGGCGAGTCTCGCGAGAGGAGTCCATTGTATTGCTAGAGGTAACAGCTGTCCGCATACATGTTTGTGCGTGTCCGTCGTTACACCTCCTGCGTTAATCTAATTCGCGCGGGGGACGACGCACGGCAATTAGTACCCCCTCATACACAGCCCAGCCAATTGCAGAGCTGAATATCTTTCGAGACATCCGCAGGGTCGATCCATCGAAGAACCCTGCCACTCCACGTTGCTGCAGCTCATATGTTAGCACCGCTCAAGGCGAAGACAGCGCGGTAACATTACTCACTTGCCACACCGCTCGAACGGTACTCCATAACCCACGGTACTTCGTCTCTGAGCGGACCTGCATCTTCGTCTTCAAGACGTCGAAAGGCTGCGTAGCAAGGGTAGCTAATGCGCCTGCCGAGGCGGCGGACAAGGAATGTACCGCTGTCGAGAGCGAGAACGGCACGGCTGCTACTACCGCAGAGTTAGGCGCGGCGGACATAGCAGATGCTGCCCGAGGCAGTTGTCAGCGTAAGATTCGAGGCGAGTGAACTGAGGGCGCACATAGACTAGTCTTTATATGTTCATAAAATACGACGAATATGCCGGCGTACGGAGCGTCGCGGAGGGAGGACGCTATGGCTCCGCGGAAGATCTCGGATGGGCCGGAGCGAATGAGCCCAATGAAGGCCTGGGGCAGCGACCCGTATGAGTAATATGAGCTCTTGCAGTGACAGACAGTGAGCATCAAGCACTGGGAGCAATCCCGGACAAGGCGTACCTCATACCGAGCCTTGATAACGGAGAACGGATTCAGCAAGAGACCGACGGTCACGCGAGTGAACGCGCCTGCGAGGAGGTTACCCTGCGCGGTGAGCTTCGGGAGAGTTGACGTTGACTGCGACGGGGAGGATGCGCGGAGCGGTGTGAAGTACGGAGACGTAGCGAGGAATGAACGGAACTGGCTGAGGCCCGTGAAGTACAGCGCGACGCCGGGCACGTTTCTGAGTAAGGACGGGGAGGTACCGCGCCAGAGGCCAAGGAACCCGTCGCGCTGAACGATGTTTCGCGCAGTGCGGAATATGAACGTGGACTGTGGGGAGAGGGGAGAGTGCGAGAGCTTGCGCAGGTGGTCCGGCTGCTGTATACGCGTCTTGAGGAGATCAACTGCTCCTGCGTTAATCGACGCGGGCAAACCACACACATACACACTCACAAGGCTGGAGAATTATCGTCGACGCGAACCCAGAGAGGGCACCTGCAGCAGACAATGGGTATTCAGTCGCTTCATGCGCACAGAACGACGGCGACTCGGACGCACCTGAAAGGAGGTGCTGGCTAACATTGTTCATAAATACCAGACCACCCTTGCAGTCCTCCGCAAGTCTCTACGCCTACAGGCAGATCCGGTGCAAAGCAAGCACAGTCGTGGTGTAAACGAGAGAGACATACCAGCGCCCGTGTCACCGCATGAACTCACTCCGGTGTGTCCGGGCCGCCAGTGTTTGGTATACTTGTACTGCTCGTGTAAGTATGTTCCCGTTGGTGTTATGTTTGCTTCCGGAGTATGGACGTCCAAGCTCAGAGGGGTCCAAGACTCTATGTACATGTAAAGATTCAGTGAGATGAATGCAACAAGCTCACATGTGGAGAGAACTCCGACATCTCCGTCAACGAGGGGCGCTGGGTAACTATCTAGACGTGCTGCTTTCGAGCGAAGGTGGCATTGGGATAACTTGGCATATGCGGGGGTCTAGGAAACTATGATTGCATATGTATCGCAACAACGAACGGTATCGTCAAGTCGTGATAGAGTCGAGCGACCGTCCACCGCTACTACCAGGGCGGGCAACAACAAGCGGACGGCTCGAGCTCAAGAAAGACTCCTGATGATGGAGGCATGAAGGGAACCAAGATAACGCTGGAATGGTTTGCAACTGCGACTAGGTAATTACGTAGGATCGAAGATGAGGTATGCAACGGACCGACCAGACAGGAATGAATACCATATCGATAACATGACATTGACACCACCACTTCACCCCGTCTGCCCCATCCGCTAGGTGGAGGAGATTCAAGACTCGGAGGAGGGCGCATCGCCGTTCGTGCGCGGGGGACCTCCTCCACGCATCAGACCAGCCGAGGCAAACCCACGGGCTGCGAAGCTGCCGCGACCACGACCGCCACGGCCGGCAAAGCCCCCTCTACCACCATCGCTACCGCGCGACTCTTTGTCCGTCGCTTGTTTGAGCTCAGCAGGGGCATCATTGAGTTTCTGCAGGGTGCTCAGTAAGGCCCATGATTGCTTTGTGGAGAGACTCACTTCGCCGTTCTTGGTCAACCCTGCTTTCATCGCCTCCTCGTCGCCGAACTCAACGTAGCACATCTTCTGGTTACGACCCGCAAAGTTCGCCGGGTAGTTGACACGCGTAATCTGCGAGCATACGGAAGTCAGTGTCGTGTCGCAGTCACCAGTAAGATGGACAACCCACCCCTTCCTTTGCGTCCCCGAAGAAGTCCCTAACCTGCTGCTCGTTTGCAGGGTTGTTCATGCGCATAAATATCGTCCACGGGTTGCGTGGGGGACGCTTGGATGTGGGAGTCCGTGCCCCTGTGCTCTCCGTCGTGGGGGAGGTCACGCCATCGTCTGTTCTTGGCTCGTTGCTTGACGCAGCTGCGGTCGTCGAAACTTCAGGCGTCGCCTTGCCGGACTTCAATACCGGGCTGCTCAGGTCAACCTCTGGTCTTGAGCCAGGCGCGGGCGAAGTAGCTCCCTCTTTCCCATTGGCGACAGCAGCGTCACGCTCCGCCCGTTCCTGTTGCTTGCGCTCCTTCTTCCGCTCCCGCTTCGCCCGCTCCTTCTCAGCCTTGTCCAACGCCCCCGGCGTCTGCGCACCGTTGAGCTTGGGCGTCTCCCGGCCAGATCCGGCAGAGAGTGGTGGTGGTGTGGAGGGCTTCGACTTCGAGGTGGTGAGATGAGGCGGCAGGTGCTTCTCGGCCGCGACAGGTGTTGCCGCAGCACCGGTGCCAGAGCCCTTGGGAGTGGCGGCAGCACCACTGTGCGGGCCTTGTGTAGGAAGAGTGGATGTCGCAGAGTTGGGGGTGACAGCAGCAGTTGAGGGCGTGATAGTCCGGCGATACGCGTAGTTGAAGCCTTGACTTTTCAACTCAGCGCTCACCCGACCGTCCTTGATGTCGAGGATGAGGGATCCATACGCCGCATCGCACAGGTTCCAGTTCCAGCAGTTCTTCCAGGCGGGGTCTTCACCGTGAGGTTGGCCCGTGGGGCCCGGCTGGTTTGGAGGCGGCGGTATCCGCTCAACTACGGAAAGCGCCTTGTCCAAGAGAACGCGTTGGTGGTCGTCGATGACGGCGTCCACCTGAGACTTCACGCTCTCCCAGACCTTGTCGAACGCCTCCTTCCCAACGATGATCTTGTGACGCAGACCTTCAAAGTCGGCCTGAACGCTGAATTCGTTGTAGGATGACGCGTAACGGAAGTGGAGACCAGCCGAGAGAGTGAGGTCTGCCTTGAGCACGAACGCGAGTTGACTCATGATGCCCTCCCGACCGGGACTTGCGTGTGTCACAAGCAGGCGTGTCTCCGTGGGATCGAAGACGCGCTGAGCAGTATCCACGAGCTCACCGATCTGCAGTGCCGTTGTCCACATCGTCCCCTGTCCGCCCGCGATAGTGGCATTCCCGTCGCCATTGTCAAACATCTTGTGTGGCACAAGCGCGCCTCCAAGACCCAACAGCCGCAGCTTGACGCCGCCGAGGTCGAGGCAGCGCGTTGTGGCCTCGTCGAGGACATGGAGGTTCTCGATGTCATACGTGCCCGCTCGGAATTTCTCCAATACGATGACATCCTCGCATGCACCCCAAACGGTGTACACAGGCACCTGGAGCTTGATTTGCCCCGAGAGCAGAAGTGGGAACTCGGACAAGAGCGAGATCGTCACTGTCGAGCGGATGGCAGAAGGGGGGTTTTCAGGAGAAAGCAAGTGATTCCTCTGCGCGGTAGGAATTAAGGGCGAATACATGGTGAGGTGGCGCAGCGTGCGGTCATTGATTCTGTCGAGACTGGACGCCTCTGCCGCAGTATTAGGACCATATAGCTTGCAGCACGTCTAGAACACATACCGAAGAATCCAAAGTCGCCGGTGTGGATAATAGCAACTGCATTTGCCTCGCGCGCGAGGTCATTGAGTGCGGAAAGGCGGCCACGAATGTCGGCTATGCAGAGAAGTCTCCCGTTCGGCGTGTCGAATACTTTCGTCTGGGTGTTCACCTGATATTGCGGGCGCGGGTTCGGGGAGGTGGCTTGGCGAGTAGAAGTCGATGCTGGGCGAGACAGAGACTGCATTTTGAAGAACAATGAGGAGGAGGAGGTGGACGTCGCGGTACAAGTCGCGGAGGTTGGTCAAAATGTGGTCGACATGTCCTATTCAGGACTTATCTGATAAAGCATCTGCTAACATAAGTTCCGTATACAGTAAGTGCGTACCAATAATATTGTTTGAAACATAAGGTGTCCTCAGAGTAAGTACTAAGTACTCTGCCGTACAGAACTGACCTGCAACGCTCCTGCCGGCACGGAAAAATATCATAAACAACGAGCACCTTTTCCGAGCATGATAGAAGGCAATGCCGCGTGATTCGGAGGAGAAAGCGAGCGTGAAGCGTGAAAGGGACAATCGGGTTAGCCACGACTTCGGGCAAGCGGGAAGTGCCCGAACGCTTCGTATCCTCTCGCCACCATGTGCTAGCCAGTGCGGTCGCCGTACAGACCCATCGTCGCATCCAGCACGTCGACATTTGTGCTGAAACTGTGCACGACATCTCTACTTCGCTCATGACATACTCCCCGCATGGCAGCCAAGGCTCAGCATCCCGTCCAAGACAACACAGGCTCGTCTGCGCTGTCGCAGACACCCCCGTCGATATCCCTAGCTTCATCTATTCTTGCCTCGACTATTCCTCTCCCGGAACATCCTCTGATCGCCTACTCGGTGTTCACTTGCGAACTACCCTCAACAGATGCCCTTGAACAACTCGATGTGGCCCGGAAAGCTGTCTTGGCCCGGAACCAGGACAGGTCCTTGGTGGACTCGCTCATGCCGGTCGTGCACATCGCAAAGGACGTTTCCGCGCTGTATGTCTTCGCCCTGGGGTCCACGGAACGGCAGCTACCTGGGCATGACGCGCTCTTCTCGCTGGAGTTGGAACATCTGACAGGTGAGTCGCCAGATATTGAGTACTGCTAGTGCACGTCTTGCTTCGCCATCGTGCTGAGGACGTGACATGGCGTGAACGCTGCGGAGAGGTGTGATGGGACCGTTGTCACGCATGGTTTTGTTCGGGATGGTTAACTGACCTCGTTTTCCCTAGTGACGGAACGGTCTTCGTTCATACCCGCTGGTATATATCCTTGCTCTGCCGCCTGTGCTAGCAGAGTCGAGCCTTGCGGGCAGTGCTTACATTCCGCTCGAGCACGATCTTCACCCCCAGAACCGCTGCCCCGGATTCCTCTGCGTCAGCCTCTGACGCTATTCCTCCAGGCCGCCCGTGATCGGCTGATTGACGATATTGCGGAGGCGTCGAAGTTGCATCCTCGTGGAAGAACGGTGACTCGGATGAAAGGTGGATTCCTCCTCGGCTCAGTCCTCTTCTCTTCAGAGTGGGGTTCGGGCTGGGAGAACCACGTACGCAGCCGCACCATGATCTATTGCCACCTCCAGGTCCATATCGCGTTCTCGACGCGTACTCCCTCGACCGCTCGCTTGGTCATACAGCCTATCATGCAACCCACATATTATCTCCCGCTGTACTCGTCCCTCCCGCTTCCTGCCGGCGTCCCCGTCGTATTGCTTCCTCACGGCGTCCCGGCATACTACCTGAGCACGTACAGTGGCCCAAGTGTTGCCTTGACCGTGCAGTTCAACGATGCTTTGATAGGTCTGGGTGCCGGGGACTGGAAGCGCTCCATCTACCCTCGTGCGTCTGCGTCAGATGCATCTTCAGACAACCCAACCTACATCGTTGTATGGCTAGCCGTTCAGAACAAGCAAGGTGAGGACAAGGGTATGCCGATAATCTGGCCTGCCAGTCTGTGCGTCTCGTACCACGCTAGTTCGCCCTCTGCGCATGCGCGCTCCTCACTGCCGTATATCCCAGAACTTCCTGCACAGCTGCAGGCTTCTCCCCCTCCCCCGACGACCACAATACCCCCGAGCCTATCGTTTGGAAGCGCGGCCTCTCCTTCTACCGACATACCCACAACTGCTTTTGGCCCGTCTATGCCATCCGGGGAGCGCGATCGATTGGCATCGTCCTTCAAGCGGCGTCCCAGTCTCCTGCGCTCTTCTTTAACAGGCGATTCCTTGCGGGCGTTTCGTGCGCTCTCACTATCGCGGAAACCATATGTTCGCAACGTCAGGAAGGTTGCGACAGAAGTCAACGGCTATGTTGACTCCGTTGTCAAGGAACGGGAGAGGGAAAGGGAGAGGTACCGGAGGGAAAAGGAGCAAGAGATTGCTCTCGCAAAAGCGAAGCTCGCTGACACGCGTCCCCCGCCCCAGACAGAAGCGCCCGTAGCCCTCACTACTAGTTCGGAGCCTGCACTCACACCACAGCAAGAAGCAACGACTGTCATGCCGGCAACGCCGTCAGTATCAGCACCAGCCGAACCGACGGAAGATTCGTCTCCGGCGGAGGAGTCCGACCACTCGGCCGACTCTCTCTTTTCTCCTCCTGATGCTGCGATTGACCTTCCTTCGACCGAGGAGGAAACCCAGATCGCCCCGGATGTGCCAGCTGGAGATGATGCGCCTCCTCTTCCTGCAGAAGCTCCAACGACAGCAATCCTGCCTGAGACCAGAGTTGGCTCCTCGTCGGCGAACGATGATATGTTCCACGCGTTCGACAGCAGTTGGAGCCAGCAGTCCAATGGTTACATGGACATGGATTACGAGATGGACTTCGATATGAATCTAGACCCGCTGGGCGGGGCGCGTACTGGGGCGGCCGGCGGCGGCTTTGAGCTTGATGACGGCCTTCCGTTCACGGACGACGACTTCGCTTTCTTTAATGCGCCGTCCGCTCAGCCCGGCGTTGCCCCCTCCACGTATCCTCCCCCTCTGGCTCCTGTAGTGGGGATGGTCTCTGCGAGTGCGCCATCATTGGGTTTGACACCTTTGACAACCATGGATGTGACCTTGTCGGGGCCCGGGCCTCCATCTGCCGGGTCTGCGCTCCCTTCTCCCTGGCCGCCACTCTTAGGAGAGCCCTACACACCTAAGGGCAGCGTTGACATGCACGGTACCTTGGATGGCGCGGCTCCCCCAGACTTGCTCCCACCTTCCCCCGCGGGAACACCGTCCTCCCATTCTGCGCCTGCGACCCCAGCCGTACATCTGACAGAGGTGTACCATACGGGAGATGGACGCAGTCACTACGGTATGCCCGTTAGCTTCAACATCTTCGATCCCATCCCTTTCGCTTCAAGTCATCGCCAGCTCGATGGGAAGTACGCTGTCGGCAAGTTCGCTCTGCCGTCCCCTCCTGCGGACCAGGATGGCGCTGCATCATGGGTACACGAGTCACCGGTTTCCACCGTCATTTCCGGCTGGAAATACAAGTACAGCGCTGTCACAGATCCTCGCATTGGCGTGGTGCGCAAGCTCATTGGCGTCAAGCGCAAGAGCCTTGACCAGGGCACACGAGACCAACGGAAGGCGCGGCTGTGGGAGTCGTACCGGGAACGAGAGGACTGGCAGAGTAGCTCTCCCCCTCCAGCCGAGATCGATTCTGAGGAGTCCGACGACGATCCGTGGATGGAGGAGGATGAAGCACCTTCGGTGGTGGCGGCAGCGCCGAGACCTTCCACGCCGCCTCCTTCCTATCTGCCTGTTGGACCAGCCCTTCTCCGTACGCACTTCCACCACACTCATCTACTCCCGATGTGTGTGCCACTCCGACCACCGGGGATTGTTGTGAGCAACACGCCGGGTAACACCGCTCCCATGTCCGTTCCAACGCCTGTCTCTCCTGCTGCAGTGCTCGGTGCTGCGTCTGAGAAGTCGAAGTCACTGGAGGCAGCCGCGCAGATCTTAGTGAAGGAAGTGATAGAGAACCCGGTGTGGGCAGAGGCGTGGCGAGCGAACGCGTCTCTGTCTTTCACCCCTCCTATGCTCCCGTGCAAAGCATGGCAGGCTGATGCGCGGTACATCAAGCATCTCATTGCTGGAGATGGATCACCTACGACTCTGCAGACGATCCTTGATACAGGTGCGCATACAAGTCTCGATCCGCAGCGCCATCGGTGTAACGTTCGAATGCACAGGAGTGAAGTCCGAAGATAAATCTGGAAGGGCTTCGTTGCACACGCTCGAATCCCCAATGCTCGCCCTTGGTAAGGGGGACGCCGTGATACAGCTGTCGCCGGCATCTTTGCGGTTTTGGGAGAAGCTTGGTTTAACGCCAAGAGCTGGCCCAAAAGACGTGACAGCGTTCGTATTCTTCGAGGGATCAGACGAAGAGCGCGAGAACGAGGTCGAGAACTGGCTTGGCAAAGTTTCCGCCGCGTATTCGGTGAGTCTTCCAGCTTGCGATCCAGTATGTTGTGGCTCAGTCACCATCAGGCGAAGAGCTTCGGCGCCCATGACGTTGGCATGTCGAGTCATTGCACCAAGCAGGGCGTTGTCCCGACGCGTTTCGATACCTTCCGGAAGACCCTCAGTAAGCTCCGCTTTTGCATCATCTCGTCGCCTGGGCGCTGAACATGTGCCACAGTGAGCTTTGTCTCGACGATCCCTACTCGTCATCCCAACCTGGTTTTCTACGTCGCCACGCCCTCGCATATTATCTCCTCCTCATCGACCGTTCTTCGTCAAATCCTTTCTGCTGTACGGCGCCTTTACAAGGCACATCCTGACGGCGATATTCTTGTTCACTTCGTGCCCGAGTCACTCATCCTCGGGACCCACGCCCATCCTGCGTCGAAACTGGACGGCTTGGACACCTTCGTCTGCAGCGTCTATGATCGTATCTTGCGGCCGGTCACTCGGGCGATGTCGCGGAAGTTCTTCAACTGGAGCGCGCCAGTTGTTGGCTACTTCGAGGCTCCTGCTTATGCTCTCGTCGCGTCACCGTCCAACAAGGGTTCTCACGGCGCATTTCATCCTAAAGTCTCTTACTCATTGGAGTCGAGCGCGTCGTCTCTGGATGTCACTCTCCGTCACATGCTGCTACATGTGGGTTATCAAGTCTCAACATGTGGCCGGTGGATCATCGCAGCTTGCATCGATGCTGAAGGAGAAGCTCATGAGCTCAAGACATGGCTGACTCCCGAAGACAACGTTGAGGCCTTCCTCGCGAGTGAAGTGTGGAAGTTCGGCTACGAGTTTGCACAGCGAGCCAACGTCGAGTGGCGGATCGTCATATCTAAGCTTGGCTTGATGACGCACTCAGAGCTCGAAGGTATGCCCCCCTTGCCCTCCGATATGAGCACTGCTGATACGCCTTTTGCCCGTAGCTTGGGTCTCTCACTTGGAGTCTGTCGTAACCGCGTCCACCAATGCTCCCCCCGTCCACGTGACGCTTCTTGCTGTTGATAACGAGAACCCATGGACATTCCTTTCTGCACCGGAGCCAGGCTCCTTCGACGTCCTGAAGCGTACTCCAAGCCCATCTCCGCAAATGCCATCGAAATCCCGGGGGAATCACACGACGTTCTCCGATGCCGCGTACACGACGTACTTCCTGGTGCCATCCCCTGAGGCGTCCCTCTACCCGGCTTACACTGCTGAACGGACGAACAAATGCGGGCCATTCCACCATATTCCAGGGTCCGCCGAGATACCCTACATTCCCGATCTGGAGGATGAGGAGACATCTGGCGCCGTTCAGTCGCATACCGCGGAACCTATACGAGTAGCTGGATGGAGTACGGTCGTATGTGCACCTTCCACCGACGATCGCACTTCTCTATCCACCGTCCGCCTCTACCAGCTTCACACGACTCGCTCTTCGCGGTCAACGTACGGATCGTCGAGGCCTCGAGGCGGAAATCTTAACGGCCCTTCTCACACCAACATGGATGGTGAGTTGATGAGCGACATCGTACGCAACTTCCACGAATTGGCCGTTCTGTCGCGCACGAAGTGGAAACTCAGCGCGGATCCCGCGCTGCCCTTCCACCTGGCAGCGCTTGAAGTCATGCGAGCAGCACTGAGTGGAGATACTGTCGACCTATGAGTTAGCGGTCACGCCCCCCTTTCTCGTTGTTCCCTTCGTACTATGTACATATACATACGTGTTCTGTGATCTGACCTGGACGTGGGATTTCTGCTACAATGGTACATAGATGTCACGACTAACGTTCTTGTCAATCATTCACCCCTGCTATATCCTCTTCAACTCTTATATTGCATGCTTGGACAATGCGCATACGGGATCTCCTACTAGTATTTACGTAGTTCGTAGTGTACATGTATCTACATAAACGTTAACGTGCGGCCGCACCCAGTGTACGATGTAACATCACCTGCAATTGCAGACTAACGACAATCACGACTTGTCCCACCGATGTAGCAAATGTTCCGAGTGACACTCGATATATACATTTCACGCTACCAACTTCAGCTAGTCCGCCATGGTGGGGACGGGCCAGCGGACCGTATGCATACGCGTTGGGGCACGCAGGACTCTGACTTCCTGTCAGAGACCTACGGTCCACAACACTCGCGCAACGGGCTTCACATGCCTACAGCACGCAGCACGGTACAAGATGCGATATATATATTCCTACTGAGTGGCACATTGAAACATCATGGTGAAAGGCGATTGCAGGCCGGGTGGCGCCGAACTCCGCGACGCAACAGCGACAGAGTACAATGCACCATTTTGCACCATGAGGATCAGATAGTACAGCCTGAAAGAAGCTCCCAGTTTGCTAGATGTTCCATCCATGATGTGAAGCCTGTTGCGCTCGCAGGGTAGTGTCATCGCGACGACGAGGGGATTCAGGTGCTGTGACCACAGGCGAGCTCGAGCTCGAGAGCGGCCTAGAGACCAGGTCGTAATACCACTTGGGAAGGAAGCCGACCCGGTCCTCTCCGCCTTGGACTTCCTTCACGCCGTCGGCATCAAGAGGCGTTATCGTCACGCCGTCCCTAGGTCTGAGAGAAACGCGCCACACTCGTGGAGTAGATGCCGACTCGCTAGAGGCCGCCTGGCTGGAGAGTACGGATTTGAGAGTAGAGAGGAAGTGCTGGCCCCAGCTCAAGCAGATCTGGGGGTCCCAGGCACCTGGTTTGCCGCGGACCAAGCGGGGTATCTCGATCGTTTTGAAGACTTGCGTGGTCGTTAGGCGTCCAGCAGGAGTGCGAAACCCTACGACGATTTCCTACCAAGAGAGGTGAGCAATGCTGTAGGTGTGATGAGCCGCGTAGGACGTACTGGAACTCCAAGGAGGAACGACTGCATGTAGAACTTCAGCAGCTTCCTACGTGCATCTTGTCAGACCTATCAAATTACAACAAATTGGAGACGTATATACTTCTCAAAACGGGCTTCGTCCTCAGGCCCTCGTATGGACATAGATGTCTTCAACTCGACCAATTTGTCAGTCCGACCCTGGTATTCACCTGCCTAAAGTGAGCACTTCGTACGGTGCATACCGCCGTCACTCACCTCGTACGCAGTCGACTTCACCACCAACGACCAGTCGATTGTCACCCAATTTGGTCTTAATGACGCTACACCATTGCACGTTGGTGTCGACGTCTCCTCCCCAGCCTCTGGGATGTCCGTCTATTTGTTCCGGTATTCCGGGTCTTGAGGACGTGCACCACGACTCAAAGGAATACCCGTAGTATGTCTGTTGACGGTGTCTTGGTGCAATGTCTTCTCTAAGATGATAGAACTCAGTTGAAGTCAAAGGAGCGGACTATTCGCTCACTCACTTCTCAGCTAGCCTTGCGTCAGTTAGGTGCTCCTCGAGGTAGATTGTTCCGTTGACACACATTGCATTAAACTCACAACCATCTCGCTCTTCATACGGTGCTGTCAAAATTCTCACTCCCATCGCCTATCAGACTACTTCTACTGCAGTACAATCTCGGAGACAACTCACTTGGTCATGACGCCTCTCCATGTAACCACCGCAATGTCGCGCAGCCATTTCTTGCCGCTACCGGGCCCCATGCTCGTATCTGCCTTTTCCATGATTCGTTCTATGGCGCGCAAGAGCCCGTCCAATCGACTCTTCTCCTCGGGCCGCTTGATCCACCGCTCGTAACCGTACCGTAGATCTGCTCCGGGCGGAGGGTCGATATAGTAGCGCAAGGCCGAGTTTGTGAACTCCATAACGCGTTGAGGGTTGTATGAGAATGTCAAAAGACTGCTGGGCTGCTGAAATGGCACTGGCCGGAGAGATGTCGACGAATGCAAGGACGGGTATGCGAGCGAAGTGGAGGAAACTGAGGACTCTTCAGGTTGGCTGCCAGTGGTCTCGATCTCCAGGCGTTTCGCCGGTCGCTCGTGCGGTTCAGGCGACTCCGACAGCCGCCTCTTGTTCATGTCGTAGATGTTGAGTCGCATGAAAGTAGTACGAAGACAAGAAAAGAGCGATAGAGACTGCCAAGGTCGCGGTTTGGAACTCGGGCGCATTGCTATTCGAGCGCTTAGTCTGTCCTTAACAGGGATCTGTAACGCCCAAAGGTCCTGCGTGGTTGGAAGCTCTGATCAACATCTGACTCTCAGACATCTTGCCTCTAACCACGTACAAAGTAATCACCGGCTTAAGGTACGTTCGGTACGCGTCAAACGCGTCAAGCTACCGTTTGACGTCTCCCAGCACGGCCTACCTTCCATCAGACAGCATGCTGATAATATTCAAGTTCCTAGGCTGACCAGGCCAGGGGAAATATCGATACTTCGGGGAAGTGAGCGAAGCGACTCCTCTCGCCTCTCTGACACAAGTGGGTATATGGTCGCTTTCTACACGAACGCGACTGACGGGACAATGACGGGCAGGGCCAGAGTCGGCGGTACCATGGAAGTGATCAGGTTGAAGCGCGAACAATGGCTGCGCGAACGGGATGTCGTCCTTGCCAGGCAGGCCGCTTTGGAGCAGGAACTCGCAGAGTTGAACCGACTTCTTAACACCACCGTTCCCGTCAACGCTCTGCCCGACGAACTGCTTGTCCAGATCTTCGCATTCTTCCGCGCTGCGGTCGACCGAGAATGGCAAATCGCTGGAGAATGGATGAAGATCCAAGGCGTATGTCGTCGCTGGCGACAGATAGCCATCTCTACGCCGATGTTCTGGCGCGCCATCAAAGTGTACAAGAAGCGGGAGTGGTTGTCACTCTCGTTGTTACGGAGTGCTCGGACATCGGTCGATATCACGTTCCTTCATCCATCTTTTCCGCCCACCGCTGCTATGGTTCTCCTCTCGCACGCGTCGAGGATCAGGAGGCTCGTCATCCAGTCAGCAAACGCCGCATGGAACGCAGTACTCATCAAATTATTCTCATTCCCCACTCCTTCGCTCGAAATCCTCCGCGTGTTGCAGCGAAATGCTCACGACGACCTCGGCATCAGAGGCGATCGCCTCCCTGGCTTGAAAGACCTCGCCCTGGAAAGATACGTCGTTCCCGGAGACAAGACTCTCTTTGCCAACCTTCGCACATTGGTGATGGACAGCTGTATCTTCGGAGCGAGCTGGCCTCAGCCTTTCCTCAACTTGCTCAAAACCGCCGGGCACCTTGAGAAGCTGACCCTCAAGAAGTGCCTGACTTCTTCGGCAGGGCTATACCTGGAAGCACCTCGCGCGGAACGCGTCGTTTTGACATCCTTACGGACCTTCCGAATTTCCGGGGACTCGTCCTCGAAGACTGCCGCATTCTTGAACAGCCTGCAAGTGCCCAACATATCCCACGCCGAGATCGAATGCGACACTTTCGCCAATGATACGTTCCGGGTGACCGACACCATAGCATCTGCGCTTCCAGCTGATGTGAAGGCTGTCCTTCCTATGTGGACCGCGGTCAATTCCGTCAGAGTCACGGCGGAAGACGACTACTTCGAGGTCCTTGCGCGTACCGCGGCGGGGCAGACGATCCATGTCTCCCTTATGTCCTCTCTGTCAACTCTTCTATGGGGATCCTCCTTTGGCCGGCTGATCGCAGATTGCGCCCGGCTCTTCGCTAATTCCCCTATCCGACATCTGGACCTTGAAGGCAACCATGCCCTAGTCGGTGTGGACACCTGGCGCGATGTCTTCGGACAATTCACGGAGCTGGAGACCCTAACGTTGTGCGGAAGCCACTGCGGCTCCCTGGACACGTTGTGGAAAGGCCTCGCGAGCGCCCCGAATGGACACATCTGTTGTCCCCGCCTCGCTCGCATCACGACGGAAGAGGGGATGGAGATATGCTTCTCGGACTTCCTGCTTGGGAGCCTCTTTGATACGTTGCGCAAGAGGGAGGCTGGAGGCGCAAGACTGGGACTTCTTGACGTACGTTTGCAACGCTATGGTGACCACGGCGTACGCTTGGAGGAACACACTCGGGCGTTGATAACTCACCAGCTCAAGACCATGGTTGACAGGGTGTCGATCATACTATTGGGTTGATATATAGAGTTGTCTTGTGCATAGGATATGGAATGTCACAGTTTGCGCGGAAAGAGGGATGCACGCGACGTATGATGTTTATGTTTAAGCACAGTTCCAGCATATTCGCCACTCCTGCCGCCAGACGAATTACCACATCCGAAGTCTCTCCCTCGATAACGGCCAGGAAAGAGCCAATGTCTCGATTACCACCTCGTCTGTACATACTTATTTATTCGACTTACCTCGTCGCTTCGCCTTGTCCACGAATCACAACGCACACCATACACACGTCGTCGCACACATTGAGCTCATGTCCAAGCATAGGATAGACTCGGAACAAGCACAGAACAAGAAACAGCCCTAACTACGTCATAAAAACATGAAGGAGGACAAGAGCATACAAGACATGTGGGACAGATGGCAGGGAACAGTAGACGAACAGCCAACTTAGAACGTCTTCTTCGTGCCCTGGAACTCAGCGACGGCACCCGACCGGACACTGCCGCCACGACCTCCACCACGGCCGCCCCGGTCGCCAAAGCCACCGCGGCCACGACCTCCACCACGTCCACCAC
Organism: Polyporus arcularius HHB13444; assembly: GCA_004369055.1. NCBI lineage: Eukaryota > Fungi > Basidiomycota > Agaricomycetes > Polyporales > Polyporaceae > Polyporus > Polyporus arcularius. The sequence goes on from ML211414.1 coordinate 27,783, forward strand.
GGTCGCCGAAGCCACCGCGGCCGCGACCTCCACCACGTCCACCACGGTCACCGAAGCCCTATAGCCGCCATGTCAGCCCGAGGCCTCGATAGTGCTGATGTGCTGAAAGTACTCACCCGTCCGCCGCCACGTCCACCACCGCGACCACCACGTCCGCCGCCGTTGTTGTCTCTGGGCTGCGAGTAGTCCAGACGGATGGCGCGGCCATTGATCTCGGTACCCGAGAGGGCCTCAAGAGCCTTCTTCGCCGACTCGATGTCGGAATACTCGATGTAGCCGAAGCCCCTGGGGCGGCCGCTCTCCGGGTCCGTCGGAACACGCACGCTCTTGACCTCGCCGTACTCGCCGAACACCTCCCAGAGACCGTCCTCGGTGGAATCGAAGCTGAGGTTGCCGACAAAGAGCACCGAGGCGGGCTCGCTCGCGGAGTCGCCGAACTTCTGCGCGCGCTTCTCGCGCACCTCCGACTTGTCCTTCTCCTCGGACTTGTCGATGTTGACCGGCCGGCCGTCGATCTCCTTGCCGTTCATGGCGAGCGCGGCCTCAACGGCCTCCGTCGTCGCGAACGTCACGTAGCCGAAGCCGCGCGAACGACCCGTGTTGCGGTCCATCTGTACGCGCGCGGAGACGACCTCGCCGCACTCGGCGAACTCCTGCGCGAGCCAGTCGTTGTCGACGTTCCACGAGAGACGGCCGACGAAGACAGTCTTGGTACCCCCAGACGTGTCTTCAGCTGCGGCCTCGCCGTCGGCAGTCTTCGCCTTTTTCGCGGGCGCAGCCGAGTCATCCTCCGCTTTGCGCTTACCTGCGAGCAGATAGGGGTTAGTGATGGAGCAAGCGAGAGGGCGTAACGACAACAACGTACCCTTGGCAGGTGCTGCTTCGGCCATCTCGACATCCTCGTCCTCGTCGTCGCTGGACTCGGAGTCGGAGTCGGAGTCAGAGTCAGACTCATCCTTCTTCGCCTCCTTCTTTGCCACGGGCTTCTTGGCAGG